>JAQQZZ010092723.1:0-14006 GCA_030265115.1 Mopalia vespertina
AGTGCCTATTTACAAGCGGGAGTACAAATAAAGTTGTGAATTTGGAATCATAGCCAATGGCTTGCTTCTGTAGCCCTTTGGATTCACCAATCAAATTAAATATTTCTATAGGTATTGCCTTCGTTTTGTGCCATGTGATCTGCGATTTCCACGGAAGTAATTCCAATTCCGGGTACAGCAACATTACACGGAATGCGTTGAAAAATGACCATTCTTTCGCCCAGTCCTATCACAGTACCCAACAAGAAAACAGACTGAACCCCTTAAGCCATAACCGCATGCAAGCAGACTCACTGTACACAGGAAGTCTTGTTATATGTGTTAGGCTATGTATCAACATAGTTCAATGATGTGCCCGGAAGTCAAGAAAAAATTAACTAGACTAACATGCCCTATATCAATAACTTTTTAACCAAACTTGCCTTTGTGGTACACTTTCTGTTGTATATTGCAATCACAATATGAATGGTTAATTGAGGTTTTATTTATTTAACATAACATCTCAGAGGGAAAGCTTCCCAACAATGGAGTAAAGCCCCACTATCATCTTATTAAAACCGTCGCAGTCTTGCCCCCATGACTTGTGTATGGTCCTCCTGGTCATAAACAATGACTATTTTGAGTGTAGTGATATTCGGTAATTACCGAAAACTGTGCGATCGTCGCCAGACAAATTACAGCTGTATAAATACACCGGCACTATGCTATGGTGTCGTTCAGCTGTAGATCAATGTTATTCCTCTTTTAAAGATGTTGAAAAGCTAGACGGTACTTGACGGTTACAAAATGCTGCATCGCACGAGTTGAATAGTCATGAGAACAGCGCGAAACATAATTCAAACTGACAACACTTTTGAGATAGGTGTTAAGGGGAATATTCCTATTGAATATGAAACTCATCCATTGTCACTGAACACTACAGTATCAGGTGAAGAGCAAGAACGGGCTTATGGTGAAAATGAGCCACATGTGTCATCAAGCGAAACCCAGACAAATCTGTTACTTTATGACAAGTGTTAATTGTCCTTATTCCAACGGATATCCGATGTTCAAGACATCGGGGTCCAATTACGAGCGAATGGATGAAGAAAGCAAGCAAAATTCTATCAAGAACATCTAGTTTATATTCGTTATGACCCAAATATTCATACTTCATTACAGTATTTTGTCATACACGCAATTGATGAAGGCGAGCGCCATCCCCCCCTCCCCTCCCCTCCCGTCTATCCCCTTCCAACCGTCCACAGTCAACAATATACGCCACACCTTCTCCACATACACACACGTGGCACCCTATTTATGACAAATTTATTGTGCATCTGTTGATATTTACCAAAAATACCTCTTTGTTTATTATTTTGCATAAAACGTAATTATATATATCAAATATATGTTATTTGTCGAGATCAACTTTGAAGAATAATCTTAAAGATACGGCAGGTAAAAACAGAGTTATTAAAGGCATTGTTCTTAATGCAGTGTGAATCGTTATCAAGGCTTTCTTGTCAGTAGCCTTTAGCTTTCGTTTACTGAAAGATTACGCGAAATGGAATTGAAACACTAATTTGCATGGATACATGCAAATAAATTGATGGGGATGTTGAGTTGGCGATTGTTAATGATAGCCAATAGTATGTTTCTATCCGTCAAAATTATACACAGGTTTTGTTGAACCTATGACTGTTGCAGATAGAGTTGACCTTGGATTTTGCAGCAGTTAGTTCACCTATGAATCAACGTTAGAAACCAAAATGTGGCGCATACCTACCCTGACCCGTTAATGACAACATGCAAAGTAAGTATAGCTTCAGACTGTAAAGAAGCTATGCACTGTAGAAACGTTCATATGGCAAAAGATACCACTTAAATACCTGATTGAAGTAATCTTTATATACATTTGGATATAAAAATATTGAACGGTTCTCGAAATAATCCGCGGAAATCGTACGCCACATAATAAGCTTTGAGTTTAAAATTCGCAATATAGCAAATTACGTGTAGACCTACACTGTAACAACGTAACAATGACAACAAACAATGTAAGTATAGATTAAGTTTAGTTTTAAGATATATTTTAATCTTATCTCGTTTATCTTCTGCTCGATCCAGAAACCAAAATATGGTACAAATGCAATCCTTGACCTAGAAAATCAAATAAGCAAATTACTAATGCACTGTAGAAAAGTAAAAATAGCAACATACACCAGTTTAATTCTACAACATTGAACCGTACTCGAGATAGACACAAACAATAAAAGCCAGATGGACGGATGGACTTAGCGTAGTTTATTGTTCTGTGAAACCATAAAAAAAATCATTACATATCTGCGTAGGTCTAATGAGGTACGAATAAATTCCGCTACGAAACTAAGCTTGGATGTATATACAAATGGAGTTACAGTGGCTGCCGCGAAGCTGGGGTATAATAATGTTTTAAACTTGCCTATGCGTTATATACTGGAGTCGTGAAGCACAGACCAATTTATAACAGTTATTTATTTTTGTTTACCATAATATTTGAAGGGGAAGAAATTATCAAATAAAGCGAATCTGGATAGAAAACAGTGTTTGTAGTGTATGTATAGCGTTCATAATCGGATCAGAGTGGATTTGATCATTGGCTTGGCAACTCCGGAATGGTCAACTGTTCTGTGAAACCATAAAAAAAAATGAAGTGATTCCGGATAGCCAATAATTAGCAGTTATGCGACATTTTGTTCGGAGTGGACGGATAGCGTTCATAATTGCATATGAGCTGATTGGACGACCGACTTGTCAACATATGTATTGTGAACTGTTCATGCCATACCGCTTCTCTCTTGCGGACATTGGCTTTTTTTTAAAATTAGTATCTAACAAAAATATTTGGCGATCATTTTTTGACAATTAATTAGGATACACACTGTTTTTGGTGGTGATTACTGTGAATATTTTTTAAAAAGTAGGTAATGCTATAGATACAGAAATGATATGACACGGAACGTCCAATACACGTGAGTTACCAAGTCAGTTATTAAATTAGCTCTAACATAATTAGAAAAAAAACTATCTACGAACTAATCGGCCATTTTTCATAACTGCTGTTTGGAGACAATAAATTCTATTTCACTTTAGTTTAGTTTTCTCCTCCTTTAATACCAGATTGATAACAAATCAGTGTCCGAGATCGGTATTGGATGACGTTGTTTGTAGCACATACTCAAGACGTGTTTTATTCAACAATTCTTACAAATGCGTCGGCTCACCAATATCGATTCTACACACACTTGTCACAATCAGGACCTGGAGTCTCTATCAGACCATATATACTGCCAATTTTGATCTGAAATATGATCCGCTTCAGGACTATGGGTCTAAGACTAATCATAGCACACTTCGAAGAACAGCGTTTCCGTCTCAAATGGATTAATTTCTTCATAAAGATATTTCGTTTCGAGCTGCACTCTCAAAAAGACTCGTCAATAACTTGGAGTCAAATCTAACTAAGCGATAAAATGCTCAGATTCTTTTTCATAAGAAGAAGTGATGAGTTGACCTGGTTTATGGCTCGATAACATCAACGATCTGCACCATCTGACCATTTTATTAATGGCAACAAAATAAAATTCCTTCAAGTTATGTAGCTTCTCGGTTTAAACGGACTATATATTCTTTCTATGTTCAAGTGACTTATTTACTTTAGCCATATTCTTTGGTAGAATAGGTATAGATAAAACAGTCGATAGGGGACAGTAAGACTAATAATTATTAACGATTAATAACCCACATTTTTAATTGAATCTAAATACTTTCTGATTCATTAGCAAACAAACTAAACAATGTGTGTAAGTACAAATCCCCCAAACTAAAACGAATACGCCAGTTAGCACCGGAATAATCTCCAATGCGACGAGGTTTGTGTTTGTGACATTTTGGATTTTGCATTCATACTAGGCACTGTCGTCTCATATTCGCTTTCTATAATATAAATATTTTCTGAATGCTTCCACAATAAACCAGGACTAGGGTATCAATTTTCGTCAGTAGTTTCTGTAACAATTGTACTATCACCCAGACGATAAACTTTAATCTGACCGCGTATCAGGCGTGTATACAATTCGTGTAAGAGTGAAAGCCGACCTTTCTGCTCGTTACGTTCCGTTTCTCATACAACAACAACGGAAGTCAACTGTCGATGTTGTTGCTGTAAGAGAAATTGCCACAAGGTGTGTGTGTGTGGGTGGGGGGGGGGGGTTATTTGTATTATATTTAGACAAATCAGATACGCGGTGAGATTAGAATTGGCGGTCTGAGTAATATTGAAATGGTCTTAGAAACTAGAGACATGAATATGAACATTGCTCAAGGCTCTTTTCTCCGATATATTTATGCATATCAGTAAAAAAAAAACAATATAGCAAACGATAAAAAGCATAGGCAGCCTGGTTTAAGCGCATAATCAAACTGTTAAAACCTATATAAAACACATTGAGATTTTATTAATGTGTACAAAATAACCATGTAGAGAGACAAAATGGACAATCACAAAAAAACACAACGTTATGTATACTGTTTTGAATCACATAATTGTATCAAGCCAAAGCGAAATTGTACAGAAAAACCTACACACTATTAAATTCATAGTTGACATCATTGCATATACGATTGTCAATACGTTTGCTGGAAATATTATAAAAAACAGGCCCTAATAAGTATAATCGTAGTAACATTGCAGCTCATCAACAGCAATCTATTAGTCCGAGATGCACTAATTATCAGCTTCCTGTTGCCCATGGTGATCTTAGAGCTGAAGGGCAACAGGAAGCCGATCTGTTTGTGATGTCTTTCATCCATTGATTATCATGTCTTGTCTGTTTGTTCCCAGTGGTGTCGAGGGTGATTTCACGCCGTCATGTGAGTAAAGTAACCTGAAGTACGGCGTTAAACCCCAAGCAATCAAACAAACAGATCACGTTATTCTGAATACAGATAGATTAATCATAAATGTGTAGGTAAAATAAACCATCGGTTTTCTTTTATTTTATATTTATATATTCAAAATGGTCTGATTGTCAACATGAATCACTTACATCTATTTACATGTTGTGATTTGTTCACAGACGGAACTAATTCATGTTTCATTTTCGATGAGCTTTTTGTGCTTTGTCTGCATAAAATCTTGCTTAGCTGGTGTCGGAATGCTTTGCCAGAGAGAACGTAGATGTAAAAATTGACAGCATAGTTTAGTGCAGATATCACTTCTAAAATATGGCTGTAAGGTTGAAAATTTAACAGTTTTTGACATATCATTTCGTTAAAGACAGTTTTAGTTATGGCGTCGAAAACTGTAACTTGCATATAGAACATGGTTATCACCGACGGTAGCAGAGTCACAACGTAGACCGTGGAGATTGTCAGCAACATGGCGGTTGTTTTTAAACGTTGTCTAGAAATTGACGGTACGGAATTATCAGGAGACCGGTAATTCTCCGGAATCCGTCTGGTACCTAACACCTTCAGACTGACGGCCACGTTACAGATGATAATTGTTATCATCGGGAAAATCAAAATTAAGCACAGTAGGTAGAAATATGTATATAGTTCCATGTACATTAGGTTGTATTTTGGTTTTGCGCTGCACTGTCTCTCGTTGTCATCGTATCCCATCATTACAAGGGTAAAAATTTGAGAAACACAGATCACACTAAAAGCGAATATAATGCCAAGCACTGAGCGTCTTGACGTGCAAATTGTGTGGCGTCGAAATGGAAAGTATATAACAAAAAACCTCTCTAGCGCCATCAACATAACAATCCAAGACGACATTGTAACACTCACGTTCTGAGCAAAACGATACAGCTTACACGTGCCGTCCGTGAAGCCCTGAAATGGACCGGGGCGCCCCAAAGCATCCATTAATTCCTCCACGACGCGCACCTCTCGACCAACCAACGTAAAGGTGTCAAACACAGCCAGAGTGCACAAAAACTGACTGTATGATTTTTGTCGTAAAATTCGAGAGCTCATAACCATAAAGGATAAAGTATTGCCGAAAAGTCCAAACAACAAGACCAGAGGAGTGGCGACACTTTTAAACAGCAGCGCGGAGGATGGTCCAGTAATCGAAGGCTCCAGGAGAATGTCACATAGGCTTACTGTAAAAACAAAAACAAAACAAATTGTCCAATTTAAAACGTTGCTCTGGGAGAAAACGTAATAGTTTAATTCCTTTATCTTGTTAGACAATCATGAAACAGCTGAGACTATTTCTTTCTCCAGTCACTGGTTTTGTTGACTTGCTCTTCAGCCGCTTAGCCAAGAATTCTTATGTTATGTTTGCGTCATGAAACTTTAATTTGTCAGAAGAATAAATATTGTGTATTTGACTGAGATAGATCTGAGCACAGCATTGAAGACTCTCACGCTTCTGCGGAGTCGGTGATCAACCAACCCGGCCACCAGAAAAATCCTACAGAACAAAATTATGCTGGGCCCGAAAGGGACATAAAAAGAAAAATTAACGGTAAAGGATGTTAATAAATAATTTGTTTTTACAAACCTGGGAGAGACATAATTAGCTGCTCTCAGCTCGCGATTTAGAAATCTCTCTTTTGCGCTGATGCGGAAGACACAAATTTGCCTCACCTAGTTTCTGACAGATAAACACTACTAGTTAAACCGAACAATAGGCCTGCCGGACATAATCTCCGTATATGCCGACCTAGAAGAGGGTGATTGGAGGTGGCTTACTTTGCTCCGTTGATCTTTGTTGCAAGTGGTGTGGAGGTTGGTTTCCTTTCCCTATTTGTCTAGCACGGCATCTTATTAGTGAAATGAACTTAAGTACGGATTATATACAATTCAAGACAACTGGCAAAGAATGTGCCTATCCTCTGAACATTTCTGACCGTTTTCAGAATGCATATTCTGTCAGTGAAAATGTTAACCTACTTTTATGACATGTCTACTTCCATTGTTGTGATTTTGTGTTCTGTGAGTTTGCAGAGAAAGTTAACAAAGAAAATTAATGCTGACGTCCGTTCGACTAGACGGCCGTCATCAAAATTTAGGTTTTATAATTAACTCATGTGCTACAACATGTAGAGGCACGTTTACAGTCGTGAAATGTTAAAATTGCCCAGTTTTGACATTTTCTCGAGAAATATTTACTTGTCACGTAATACATAA
The DNA here is from genome assembly GCA_030265115.1 of Mopalia vespertina. NCBI lineage: Eukaryota > Metazoa > Mollusca > Polyplacophora > Chitonida > Mopaliidae > Mopalia > Mopalia vespertina. The sequence goes on from JAQQZZ010092723.1 coordinate 7,168, forward strand.
AATAAAATAGGGATCGTTAGGAATCCAAACAAAGTCGTTTTTTGTTCATAGTCGTCTTTAATTCATAGCCGTCTTTTGTTCCCTTTAAATTCACCGTAAACAACCAAATGTATTTTGGAATGTAAAATATACGACCTGAAGGTGTTTGAGGCAGTGCCTGATTTAGTAGATGGTTGTTGCCTTAGTTACATTAAATAATTAAACACCAAGTGACAAAGGCCATCAATATATTGTCCATTAAGGCATTGAACCGTTTACTATGTGTTTTGAATTTTGACTTGGAAATAGGTTTAAGCTGTCCTGTGGATTTATTGCCTTTAACATCTGTCTATGCCAGCTGGACACAGCACAGGTAATTCCACAATATGATGCAAATATTATTTTTTTGCAAAAATTAAAAGATTACAATGAAGTACAAGGTCCAGATTTGTTTTACGTATATGACAGCGATGTATTCAACAGAAATTGACACCCTAACCGTATTATAAAATATGAAGTGTTTTGCTTTTATATTTTAAATATTACTAGGGGTCAGATTTGCACTTTCTCAGTTAATCTCTAATAGGAGCCTCCACCTCAAATGCGAAGTTAATATCCCATACAATATGTTATTTTTAAATAACGAAACACCTTCTATGTAAAGCCAGTGTGAATGGGCCCATTGGCTAAAGGGGGGTTGTTTGGAGGGCAGCAACGCTTACTTTACTTAGCATTGGAAGAAGATTAATTTTCCATCAAGTTTCTAAATATCTGACATTTTAGGGTTGTGCTAGTGTCCATTATTGTTAGAATACACCGCCGTCATATAAGTGAAATACAATAAAGCACTGCGTAAAACACCAATAACTCTATTAAATTATTTACCTTATCTCATTATCAAAAAACTTCTTATTTTACGGTTGTGCTAGTGTCAAGTATTGATAGAATACGCCGCCGTTCTATAAGTGAAATAACATAAAGCAGTACGTAAAACACCAATCAATCTATTAACCTATATACCTTACCTCATTATCAAAACACTTCTTATTTTAGGTTTGTGTTAGTTTCAATTATTGTTGGAATACACCAGCGTCATATATAATATGTGATTTATCCTTAAGCACGGCGTAAACAAGCAATCAATCAATTATCATACTGCCCTTTGTCAGAGAACCCACGTACTTATAACAGCATTGTAACAGGATTCTTCAGCCAGGCTTAAGACACAACCTTACGGACATATAAAATACACTTACCCGACATGCTGTTGTTAAAATCGATATCAGATATATTGGTACGTCCCATCTTTCCAAAGTCCTCTTGGATCTTCGGCTAGATGCTGAATATCTTTCCAATCATATGTTTGCTCGGACAAAGAGTTTCACAGACAGTGGCGCCGCTTGTACACATCTGTCAAACACAATATTCTGTGTTAAAGACAAGGGTTTTACTATTTTAGAATTTAGATTACTAGTTATCTGTTTGGAAAATCCATTGATAATAGAGACCTGGAAACATAGACATTGGGTTTGATGAAAATGGCCGCCCTTTGGAACCTTTGACTTAACCTGCCAATCTAGCAAATACTTTCCTTGATCAAAAATAAGTTTACAACGTCCCACACAGGTAAATCTTAATCATTTGATCTAAAGACGGAGGATGCAAACGTAGACATTGGGTTTGATGAAGACGGCCACCTTCTGGAACCTTTGACTTAATCTGCCAGTACGCTTAACCTACAAATACTTTCCTGGATAAAAAATGAGTTTACAACGTCCCACTTGACGCTGATTAACACACCGGTAAATCTTAATCATTTGATCTAATGACGGAGGTTGTGTCTCAACACAAATCCCTATTGATCTCCTTTGTTCAGAAAATAGATTATATCCAGAATCATGTGGCTATGTTAGACGTGTTAACCACACGAGGTACCGATAATTGTTCCTTAAGGTGCAGGCAATATAATTCGTATTTTCGAGTTCCCGTCTCTAGACAGATCATGAAGTACAATCAATAGTCAAACCAGTGGTCACCTCAGTTAATCTCGGCTATTTTAAAACCTCCAGTAAAGTGATAAGCCTTTTTATTGGCTACTAACATGCCTTTAGTAGGTGGTTTAGAGCGATCTGGAATAACACCACTCTAGTAGCTGGTGTATGGAGGTTTGGAATAACACTGACGGTGTTAATGGCACTGCGTAAAGACCACAGATTTGTATCTGTTCACACCGAATCAATACGACCTGTAAGTTACGCCATTGCACGTAATTCACTTCCGGGTACACTCTTAGAAAAATATGACTCTAATGGAACCCTTTAAGGTTATTAAGTCATAGCCCTCGTGGAACCCTGTACGGTTGTGTATGTAACCCTCACAGCAACTGTATCAAGAATTTATCCCTTTCGTTTAGTATCAAATAACCGTTTTGTCGTAATGGTTCCATATAGAACCATCCTCTTTTATAAAGAAATCTTAAAAAAAAACATTATTTCTAAGAATGTACCTCCTAGCTTCTTTCTAGTTTTAGCACAAACGAAATGTTAAAAAATGCCAATTCTCCGTTCCAATCCTAAGGGTGCAATCGACTGCAGCACCGAATAAGTCTCTCAACGATCATCAATAAGGACAAAGCGACAGAGGCTGTACAACGTACCCGAAAGCCAAGTAGAATAGATGAAGACATACTTGCCCTATTGTGTGGTACTGGAATATGGAGATGCACTCTACTGAATATGAAAAGAAAGTGTTTTAGGACCAAGTTCCAAAGATTATTCTCTTTGGCATCGATATTATATCGTTGTTTGAAAAAAATAGTAAATGATAATGTATATAGTGATACACAATTTCGAAATAACAAGTTTACAATGATTCCTGCATTTGACCAGATTCATATATATCTCACATCCTTCCTTTTATTTCCGGTATTCCTTAAGCATAGGTCACGTAAGTCTCGTTCTCTTCTACTTGACTTTCGGGTAGACCTACTTTCGTTCAAACTCTATCGCTATGTATTGTACACCGATCTTTCAGAGCCACATTCTGCAATGCTATTCGGTGCAACTGTAGGTCTGGAGAGGATAATTGCAATATTTGAAACTATTTGTTTATGCTAGAACTAGCAAAGATACAGGGGATACCCGGAAGTGGGGTAAATTACGTGGAATATCGCAGATCACATGACGTGACTTTTGGGTCGGATTAAGACCCACAAAGGTACTTAGCACTGAAAATATGTTGGTGCCCCCGTATATATGTAATTAAAATAATAAACAACAATAAACCATAAAATCAAATTTTGTTTTTCATTAAAAAAGAATTCAAAATAAAACAAAACATACAGGAAAATGGAAAATAATGTGTTTTTTTTTTTATCTGTGTGGTGCCCCCCTTCCTTTTATGCCACGTGCTTATTTTGCCTAATGGTTAATCCAGCCCTGCATGACCTACAAGCCTTATTGAATCATAGAAATTGCATTAACACACAGTTCCGGTTTACTGTGTATACAGTAGTACTAATACACTCGACCAAGGGAAGCATTGGTCTTTCTCAAAGCCTTTAATTTACTTGTGGTGTTCCTTGAATACGGAGATCTGATAAATATTCCCTAACATTAGTCACACTGACACGGGAATGTCGATTGTAAACCAATTAATCATATCTTGTTCTAAATAAATTATCAGGCTCTCCTAAATGTAGAAACACGTTTCCGATCTTTTAAGTTTACCAAAAGTCTCTCAAGCGCTGCTCGTGTGAATGCCTCACGGCATAGAGGGCGCTGTTTTACATTAATTGCTTTGGAAACACTATGTGGCAATCCAGCAATTTTCAAGTGTCCTCCTTGGGCAACGTAAAGACAAAGGCAGTATAGTGCTATTGAGTGCTTTTCGATCAGATGTATTTACGAGGCTAATTACCACCCGCGGAATAGACGCAATTGCGGTAAGGTCTGTCAGATAAGCGATCTGTAAACGTTATATTTGGCCGATTTGTGAGAGATTCTTTCACGTTTTTTCTTTTCTTCAGCCAGCTAGACTGTGAATAGTTCAGCTGTTGTGATTTCAGTTTTAAAAAGATGAGATATACGAGTTCATTATACTGGCATTAAAGTCAATTGTATTTTCTATTCGTTTTGTTTGTTTGTATATTGGTTGGGGTTTAATGCCGTACTTAAATTTATTTCACTCACAGAACGGCGTGTCGGTTCACTAGGTGAGGAAAAGCACCTTCGACGCCACTGGCAACTTTTTACTATTGAACATTTGGACATATCAACTCTCGAATCCCACCACAGTAGAGATAGAACATCTAAAGAATTCTCCAATATGTAGGACCCTAGTACGTGATGAAGACATCTTGGATCTGACATATAAGCAGTCCAGTTTTGCAAGAAAATAATTAACGATGTGTCTCTTTTGTTCAAAAATATAATTGTTCAATTCCAGTTCTAACGGAAAATAATTACCAGAGCATTCCGGGAAGTTTCCAAGGTGTCTGTGAGATTTTTTCTGAAGTCTGTCTCAATGGGATTAACTCTTATCGCATATATCAAATTTTTTAGCTAAACTATTACTTAGGAATCAGCCTGCACATTGCTTTGAATAAATATTTAAATTAGCTACTAAGTGTCCATATATAACACATAATAAATGGCCAGGTGAGAACAACAATTGCCACTTATTTCCTCACACAAATATGATCCGCTATTGATTAGGTTTGTTTGTTTGATTGGGATTTCATGTCATACTTAAGGTTATTTTACTCACACGACGATGTGCCAGTGAAACCACGCTTTATCCCACTGGCAACACGACGGGACAAATACAGGGCATGCACAGGATGTAATACAAAGACATTACAAAACCTATCGGCTCCATGCTACCCCTTAGCTTTGAAAGTGCCAGGGTAACAGGGAGCTCTCTCACAACCCTCTGCATTGGGACTACATCTGATGACGCTGAATGCAGTCATCAGGCATTCGTCTGAAGTTTAATAAACACTTGAGAAGTGTCCTTTCCCCAATGAAGATCGAGTCATCAACGAACAAAAAATCAATTTAAAAACGAACAGACGAGAGATGAAGTAATAAAGACATGTCGTCTAAACAGACGTCAAAATGCCGTGAAAAAAATGAAAATTGAGAGACAGTTCTTATCGACAACGGATTGAATGGGCCTGATCATTCCAGTGAAAAGCAAAATTATTAATAAATCACACGAAATTGGCACAATTGTTTCGTAACAAATATGGAACAATTTATGGGAAGAAATTTCCAAAACTGTTGTTATTTAATAACATATTCTGGCCTTTTTGATACATGTGGAATAGCGACATCACACATAAAGCTTTTACTTGAACAAAACCGCAAACTTGAGGCACTTTATGACCTGTGCCAGACATGTGGCCAATTTCCAATCCGCCAACATGAAGTCTGATCAGGAATCGTAAAGTGCAACACATCCCCAAGCCTCTTCGATAAATTAAAGAGAACAGAATTTAACGGCGGTGAGAATTAAGTATATCACCAGATACTCAAAACAGTTTCTCACTATAGCACCTTTTCGTAAAGTTACTTAAACAATTCGATGATATTTAAAAATAACCCCCCAAACATCAGGTTAATCGGTTAAACGACATTTTGACTCCACATAAATAAGAATTCAGACAAAACCTCACATTTGTGTAAACTTACCAAGGATCGAACTCATTCCTACAGACGAAGATAGAAAGCACTGACATTGTGATTTGTCACACTTTTTTTCCGATTGCTGTAGTTTCGATACAGGAATTGATTACTAGCATACAAATTACACAATGCGTTGGCAAAAAGAACAAACATCACTCATTTCTCTACAGTCGGAGAAAAAAAGAACTAATGCGATTTCTTACTCATTTTGTCCTATTGCTATAGCATCTGAATGACACCGCGTGTTGGCAAAACCAACACATATCACACATATCTCTACAGTCGTAGGAAGAAAAAACTTATGCGAGTTGTTACACATTTCTTCCTATTGCTAGCATACAAATACAGTGTGTACAGTGTGTTGGCTAAATGAGCACATACCATACAACTCTCTACAGTCGCAGGAAGAAAGATCGAATGCGATTTGTACAAAATTGTTTCCTATTTGTTAGCATACGAATGACATATTGTGTTGGCTAAATGAGCACATATCACACATTTCTCTACAGTCAGAGACAAAAAGGAACTTCTGCGATTTCTTACACATTATTACCTATTGCCAGCATACAAATGACACGGTGTGGTGGAAAAACGAACACATATAACGCATATCTGTACTGACGGAGGAAAAAAGAACGAATGCGATTTCTGTTTGATTGTTTCCTATTACTAGCATACGAACAAGTATCGCACATACCTCTAAAGTCGAAGGAAGAGATAACGATTCCATTGGCTTTCACATTTTTCATATTACTACCGTTTGGTTTCCACAGCAAGGACAATTAACACCGAAACTAATGACAAGTACACGAATGACACGCTGAAGACAAAACTACCACATATCACAAATAGTTCTACACTCGAAAGTAGACATTTCTCTTGGCATTGTCTTTGGATTCCAGAGCAGTTGTGACTGACAGAGTAGTTAGAAAATGCAATTCTATGGGGAAATAAATGTTAACGTAAAATGTAAAGTACACTACAGAAAGACTTCCTCGAAACGTTGTCTCGCCAACTGTCATTTCCGTACATACGTATAGACTAGGATTTGCGATAATCTGTTAAACACCCTGATTAATCCTGGGTGGATGAAACAATGTGTTGTTGGTGAAACGTAATGTACATAGTGGATAGAATAGAGCAGAGACAGAGCCATTTGTTTAACATAACGTC
>JAQQZZ010092734.1:0-17484 GCA_030265115.1 Mopalia vespertina
CCAACACCTGACTCAGAAGACACACCAACACCTGACTCAGAAGACACACCAACATATGTCCCAAAAGACACCAATACCTGTCCCAAAAGACACTCCAACACCTGACTCAGCAGACACACCAACACCTGACTCAGAAGACACGACAACACTTGACTCAGAAGACACATCAACACCTGTCCCAGAAGACACACTAGCATCTGTCCCAGAAGACACACCAACACATGTCCCAAAAGACACACCAACATTTGAATCCAAAGACACACCAACATCTGTCCCAGCAGACACACCAACATGTGGCCCAGAAGACACAACAACATTTGAATCCGAAGACACACCAACGTCTGCCCCAGAAGAAACACCAACATTTGACTCCAAAGACAAACCAACATCTGTCCTTGAAAACACACCAATACCCGTCTCAAAAGACACACAAACACCTGTCTCAACATTTGACTGAAGAAACACCAACACCTGACTTAGAAGACACACCAACATCTGTCCCAGAAGACACACCAATACCTGTCTCAGAAGACACACCAACATCTGTCCCAAAAGACACACCAACACCTGACTCAGAAGACACACCAACATCTGTCCCAGAAGACACACCAACACCTGTCCCAGAAGACACACCAACACCTGAATCAAAAGACACACCAACATCTGTCCCAAAAGACACACCAATACCTGTCCCAAAAGATACACCAACACCTGACTCAGAAGACACACCAACATCTGTCCCAGAAGACACACCAACACCTGCCCCAAAAGACACATCAACACCTATCCCAAAATACACACCAACATTTGACTCCGAAGACACACCAACATCTGTCCCATAAGACACACCAACATCTGTCCCAGCAGACACACCAACATCTGTCCCATAAGACACACCAACATTTGACTCTGAAGACACACCAACATCTGTCCCATAAGACACACCAACATTTGACTCTGAAGACACACCAACATCTATCCCAGAAGACACACCAACATCTGTCCCAGAAGACACACCAACATCTGTCCCAGAAGACATACCAACATCTGTCCCAGCAGACACAACAACATCTGTCCCATAAGACATACCAACATTTGACTCTGAAGACACACCAACATTTGACTCATTGACACACCAACATCTGTCCCAGAAGACACACCAACACCTGACTCAGAAGACACACCAACATCTGTCCCATAAGACACAACAACATCTGTCCCAGCAGACGCACAAACATCTGTCCCATAAGACACACCAACATTTAACTCTGAAGACACACCAACATCTGTCCAATAAGACACACCAACATTTGACTCTGAAGACACACCTACATCTGTCCCATAAGACACACCAACATTTGACTGTGAAGACACACCAACATCTGTCCCAGAAGACACCAACATCTGTCCCAGAAGACACACCAACATCTGCCCCAGAAGACACACCAACATCTGTCCCAGTAGACACACCAACATCTGTCCCATAAGACACACCAACATTTGACTCTGAAGACACACCAACATTTGACTCAGAAGACACACCAACATCTGTCCCAGAAGACACACCAACATCTGTCCCAGAAGACACACTTACATCTGTCCCAGAAGACACACCAACACCCGACTCAGAAGACACACCAACACCTGGCCCAAAAGACACACCAACATGTGTCCTAGAAGATACACCAACATCTGCCCCAAAAGACACACAAACACCTGTCCCAACATTTGACTCTGAAGACACACCAACAACTGTCCCCGAAGACACACCAACACCCGTCCCAAAAGACACACAAACACCTGTCCCAACATTTGACTCTGAAGACACACCAACATGTGTCCTAGAAGACACACCAATATGTCCCAGAAGAAACAGCAATACCTGTATCAGAAGACACACCAACACCTGTCCCAAGTGACACACCAACATCTGTCCCAGAAGACACACCAATACCTGTCTCAGAAGACACACCAACATATGTCCCAAAAGACACCAATACCTGTCCCAAAAGACACACCAACACCTGACTCAGAAGACACACCAACACCTGACTCAGAAGACACGACAACACTTGACTCAGAAGACACATCAATACCTGTCCCAGAAGACACGACAACACCTGACTCAGAAGACACACCAACATCTGTCCAAGAAGACACACCAATACCTGTCTCAAAAGACACACCAACACTTGTCCCAAAAGACACACCAACAACTGTCCCAAAAGACACACCAATACCTGTCCCAAAAGACACACCATCACCTGTCTCAGAAGACACACCAACATCTGTCCAAGAAGACACACCAACACCTGCCCCAGAAGACACACCAACACCTGTCTCAGAAGACACACCAACACATGCCCCAGAAGACACACCAACACCTTACTCAGAAGACACACCAACATCTGTCCAAGAAGACACACCAACACCTGCCCCAGAAGACACACCAGCACCTGTCCCAAAAGACACACCAACACCTGACTCAGAAGACACACCAACATCTGTCCCAAAAGACACACCATCACCTGTTTCAGAAGACACATCAACACCTGTCCCAAAAGGCACACCAGCACCTGACTCAGAAGACACACCAACATCTGTCCCAAAAGACACACCATCACCTGTTTCAGAAGACACACCAACATCTGTCCCAAAAGACACACCAACACCTGTCCCAAAAGACACACCAACACCTGTCCCAAAAGACACCAACACCTGTCCCAAAAGACACACCAACACCTGTCCCAAAATACACAACACCTGACTCAGAAAACACACCAACACCTGTCCCAAAAGACACACCAACACCTGACTCAGAAGACACACTTACATCTGTCCCAAAAGACACACCAACACATGACTCAGAAGACACACTAACACCTGTCCCAAAAGACACACCAACACCTGGTGTTCCAGAGACGTACCAAGAGTTGTCCCAGAGGACTCATTGGCAAACTTGTAACAGAATCACATGTGTACTCACTTGTATGTGCATCAGATGAAATATCACTATGTGAACTGAAGACTTTAAGATGCATGTTCCAGAGAATAACAGGTGTATCCGATGACTCATATATGTGTACTAGATGACTTACCAGCATGAGTACCTGATGACTTCTTACCATGTGTAACTTGTGATATATCACCACCAAGTGTACCAAGGAAATATCATCATGTTTACCAGAGGACATGGCCATGTGCACTAGAGGAGTTACCATCATGTGTACCATGTGATATATCAACGATGTGTACTAGAAGACATATGACCATATGATACAGCCTACCAATGTGTACCAGAGGACATATGACCCTGTGTATTAGAGGAGTTACCACTATGTGTACCATGTGGTATATCACCAACGTGTACCAGAAGACATACCTGATGGTCACAGCCTTGATTCGGTATATGGGTGTGAAGTAGGATTAGTAAGCGCACATGCTAACCACTAAGCCATGGCCGCAGGCCTCATATGACCATGTGTATTAGAGGAGGTACCACCATGTGTACCCTGTGATATATCAATGATGTGTACCAGTGGACATATGACCATGTGTACTAGAGGATATATAACCATGTGTACCAGGTGATATATCCCCATGTGTACCAGAGGATACAACAGCTTGCTGGAAGGAGTACTCATTAACATGCGTACCAGAGGACACTTCAAAACATGTACAATGTAAGGCGAACAGATTTATATTTGTTTGTGATCATCTTTACCTCACCAAAGAGCACACATACTTTTTTCATCTTCAGTACAATTCCCAAAAATTAAAACCCTCATAACACTTTTAAAACAATTCTTATTATTTTTATTAATCAAATATGTTATTTTGCGAGTTTGTAAGTCAAGATTTTCTCAACTATTATATGCAAAAAACACTTTGAAATACATTAAAAATCTAGTTTAAATGGACACACGATACAAAATTGAACTTCTCAAACAATTCTTTGTAGCAATTCTCAATCCAAGTCCATATTGCAGTGGAAACAAAGTACAAATAATTTACTTTCAGCAAAGTCTATAAATCAAATGACAACAACAAAATAAAAAACAACGAAAAAACAAACACGATGGTTATTTCTATATTTAAGTAGCATTTCTTCACATATTATTTACTCTTACATGATTTATTGACATTATTTAACAACAAATCTACACATAAAATAACGATAAGAACGAATACAGTTTGATTAAAACCTGGTGAAATTAGCTCTGTGGTATTGTGCTGTAGAGCTGACAAAACCTCAACCAGACAGCATTGATTGGTTACAGCTCCAAAAAACTGTGTAATGACAATCTGACAATTTTCACCGACTCACTGTGCTATATGCGTGCTTTACTGAACTTTACTGGCAAAAGCAGCCTTCAGGATGTTGGAACCACACAGTGTCTGACGCCATTGAACACCCGTTAATACGAGATTATGCCAGATCTAACTGTAACAAGAAAATACAGCAGAGATAATTTGGAATGTACCTCAAGTCAGATCAGAACCATATTATATTAAAATATAAATAATAAACAACGGTATGGTGATATAGTATATCTTTCATGAATTCCATCAAGAAAACTATCCAACTTTAAATAACAATTGGCATCTTTTGCCTGTATAAATCAATGTTTGGTAACATTACCATAATTCAAAATATAAATTATGTATATATTAAGCTGCTGTAACAAAGTATAGGTCATTTAAATTCACGCATGTAGAAAAATGATAACTGGGCATAAAGCTTAATAATTGTAGCAGTACACCTATGGGGAATGTTCTTGAGCATTTCCACAAATCACAATAAAAAAGGACAATTTGAGATGACTATAAGTCAATATATATTGGTTTCAATAACTCATCATTTGTTTACCAATTTTCAAAGTTTGTGTTGTAGCTAGCCTGGGACAGAGTAAGCTCCAATCAACCCAGTCTTTATTTAATACACACCTATTTTCTACTACACTTTAAAGTGGGATGTTTGTCAAGAAGAAGGTATTATGATAGCCCATGAATATTTAACAGGTTTAACCATGTGCGGAAGATTGTTTATAAACTTAAGCTGTAAACGCTGAAATAAAAACATTTATATGATTACATTCAGCCCACCCAAATCTTTTCAATTTAATATAGACAAACCTCTGTTTAAAAGTCTGGAAGGATTTTCACACTTTCACTTCGGATAAAAAAAATTTATCAGGAAACTAAATTTTCTTACATCACATATGATATCCTGAATCCCCTCAAATTTCGTCCATGACAAATCCTAACTTTTTTGCTTGTTGCGACAATATTACAGCATGTAATTGAACAAATTTATGTTTTCTGACAAATGTTGATGCTTTCTAACTGAAAAATGTTTCTTCTGCCTCTCAGTCACAATTTCCTAGTCTTTTAAATAGCTTCCAGAATAGTAATTTTATAGGCAAATTTGAGGTGATTTATGACAAATATATATTTGTGTTACTACATTGATTCTATAACAAGAAAACAGCCTAATTTTGGGACAACAGTTTAAAACAATCAAATACAACAAGTCTACATGTACTACAGTGCCATATAGAAGGCACAAATTCTGTTTTTATTTGTTCCATGGCTAGTAAATATAACTATAAAAATCAGTAAAAATCTATTCAAATATTTCAATAAATACAACCAGAAGTTATACACATATTAAGTAGATATAAAGTGGTACAAAAAAACCCCACAAACACACAAAACACAGAAACAAGCAATAACTCTTGTTAATAATAAGGGACTTGGTGGAGGTATTTTGACAAATTTTTATATACATATATATACTCAGTTGACCAGAGCGCTAGCCAGAGACCAGAGAAAATTGCTTCCTAACAAACAAGCCATTACAAATGTAAAATTACATTCAAAGGTAGCAAATCACAGTATAAACGTCCTAATATAAGTAGAATTAAATCAGAGGAATGGACAAACTTTTGACTGGAGTAAATTAAAGAAAGCTTTAAATGGCAAAGCTTTAAAAATGCATAAAACTTTCAAAAGTGGAATTTGTGACTTATGAAATATAAAGTATAACATTATGAAGAAATGGAATTACTTAATTCACAACCAAGGAGATTTAAATCTTTGGACATATAATTGATCATAAAGGCAATAATCATGTAACCTTTAGTTAAGTAGTCGTACAAGAATGTATGAGGTTTATCTTATATACATGTATGTATCAACAGTCTTAAATAAAAAATAATAATCATACTTCAAAGTTATGCAAATCAAAATATTAAAAAAAAACATATCTGATGACAAAAACATAAAGAATAATATTTCAAACTTCATTAATTGATTTGAACAGTGAGACGTTTACTTTTAGAAGGTGCTAGGGTTAAGGATTCGTGACCAGCTGACAATAGGGCAAAACAAGACACGTGACTGTATGCTGCGGATGCCCCTGTTCCCTAATTTTTGTGCACGGCTGATAACTGACCACTGGTAAAAACCATTCAAGATATAGCCAAAGTTACTATTTGGATAAATTCATTAGTGTATGTGGCAATGTGTAACACAGCATTATCTGTATAGTTCATAGCTTCATGGACAATATATTCTTAGGTCAATGTCAAAACTCTAAAAAGCAAATAAACTTTGTCTACTTGAATACATTTCAGAGTTTTTTGCTTGATATTTTTTGATTATTTTATGGCTAACATGTCCACTTCAGGCTTTTTTTAATTTATAACACTATGTACCTTTTTTAAGATTAAACATTTGAAATATTAGAAAAGTCGAACGAATACTCCTAACAAAAAATAGAAAATGTAAAGGTCATATATTACTCTGATCAAAATATTCACATTTCAACAAAATGTAAATTGTTCAAAATCTCAAATGAACAACCGCTTAAATGATTGTGCCAAACAATAATACTTGTGAACTAGTGACTACATTCACAAGGCCACAACTTTGGTTAAAATACATACATATCACTGAAAATAAACCTATCTGATCTTTGTTTCAATGTTATTATACCCAAAACAATATCTGAGATCTGACATACTGTGACATCTTTGTATATTTATTTATTACAACCCTTTTAGAACATCAAGAGGAATGATAAAGTTTCTGGTCTGGTGGGAACAAAATATAAAAAAATTAACATTAAATTAAAGTATGGTACAAGTACCATCACTGAAGATTTAAATATAGTATATTTAAAATAAATTATTAAAAATAAATAGGCAAGTCAGTCAAGTAGATTATAATATGCAGATTTTGAGTTATGATGTTACGACAACAGAGTGACGTCCCTTTGCAAATTGATGTTGCCACTTTATGGCACTGTAGTGCAGCCTGCCTATACTTTAACATTATGTGTTGTTGGTTTTCAATCGTGGATTACCCTTCCCTTGCCATAAACCGATAAGGTTATTTCGCAAAGGGACGTCACTCTGTTGTTGTAATGTCATAACCGGAACAAATAAACAAATAACCTCTGAACTGCCAAACAATTAAATGAATATTAAATTTATATCGAGAAAAGAATTGATAAAACATACTTGTGTTACTGACAACTTTCCATATTTGCATGTTATTAATTTAACATGGGCCTGAATATATAAAGCTACTTTAGTATTTCTTTTTTAATAATTTAAAAAATATTTATCAAAATTCCAGCCTTTCATTTTCCATTTTAAACAATTTAAATGTCAAATAATTAATTTATCTATTTTAGCATTGCAAAAAGTTCCGAAAAATTGTCTTTATTTACTTAAAGTGATGTCTAAAAAATGGTTTTAATAATATTTCTTAACTTTAAGAAATACTTATAAGTAGCTTTATGAATGCGTGATCACAAATGGATTAAAGTTTATGTACTACATTGATTAAAATGAAATTCAATTGTAACCAATACGGCGATAACAGCATTACCATACATAACAGATACACTGAGATATTCCATCCAGATTCTCGGTTCTGTATACTCTGGCCTGTTAATTCAGGTTTTGACTGTACAGAGGTAAGAAGGAATTCAACAAGTACATACTTGCTTTGTTTAGACTGTGACAAACATATTCTAAAAACAGCCAAAATGACATTGACCAGGGCCCACTTGCACAAAGCCTCCTTAAGCTAAGGTGACCTTAATTTTTCCCTAAGGAGACGGTTTTGTGCAAGTGGGACCATGAAATTCAAATATGTTTATGACCATTATATATTTGACAAATTTGTGTGAACTTCGCTAAATAGCTGCTTAACGATACATAGTAGGTAAGTACATACATAGTTATTGACACATCTATAGCCCCCTCCCCACCCTCCTCCCCCACCCCTGCTTTAAATCAGTTGCAGCCCTGAGATTGTGTTTAGTAGCCAGCTGGTGATCCCCCTTTTCGATAATCACAGTTAGCTTGAAGCTGACCATTCTTCTCTCGAACAATTCCCTGTACTATAGACTTTCCTATCTTCTGCAACGTCATGTTGTGACCGAATTTTTCCAGACCATCAACAAAATTCTAAAAAACAAAACAGTTGTATTCAGAATACAGCGCTGTATTAACAAGTAAGCCATAAAGGCCGTAATAGTTTGTATCAGAATAAAAAAATGAACCTCATGCTAAATTTCAATGTCGTCAATTTCTTACATTGTTTGCTTGCTTGGCATTTAATACATGTAGTTTGTATTTATTTCGCTTGTATTGCAGTGAAAAAGGTATTGTGTTATCCTTCATCACTTAAAAACAAAAAGAAAAAATGTCAATTCATATTGAAAAAAATAATTATTTCCAAAGAATAAATAGAATGTAGTCAAGACATATACTTACAGTTTGAAAGCCATCCTCATAATAAGCAGTAAGTGGTAGAAGTTGATGATGTAATCGGAGTTCGTCAATGGCTTGTTTAATGTTTTCCCCAAACCACATCACAAAGGACATCACCTGCATCAATGAAGAGTACTGGATTGATAAATACTGTGTAAACCCGAAAACACCCATCATCCCCTGATGCAAATTTGTTGCATATTTTATTTATTCAATTTTTTTCAGCACACATAACAAATACTATACAGGATTCCGAAAATATCAATAATTTAAAAATAAAGTTAGAGTTAGTTCCAATTCCATTATTGAAGCTGTAATGCCAAGCCATACAGCAAAGTGACGCCAAAAACTGATGAGCTATAGGGAGATTGAACATTAACACACCACATGGTGATGATGGATTGACTGATTGATTGATTGGTGTTTAATGCAGGGCTCACAGGTATGGAGCTAGCAAAACCATCAAATGTGAACTGTTCAAATAAAGTTAGAAAAGTAATTTTCCTCCAGTGTTAAGTTAAGATATGATGGAGGAACATGATGATGAGAATAAATTACCCCTAATCTAGTTATTGACCAAGGGGAAATAACTCATGACAGTAATAGTCATACAGTAGAATGTAGTAAGTCATTATCCCAGCTGTTAAGCGCAACTAACAGACCTTATTTAATTAGTGTAGGGGGAATTAAATCAAACAATAACTGTTACATTCCTATAATTGTTGTATCAAATCTATTGAATATCTAATATAGCCTTATTTCATTTAAATTAGGCAAAGATAGGTCAATTTCATTGGTTAATGAAAATTGCGCACCACAAGTAAACCTGCTGTGCTAGTACTATTGAGGTTTTTGTAGCAAAGTCTGTCTGTTTGATTCGTTGAGATGTAATGTAGTACTAAAAATAGTCATGTCAGCACATTGGGTGTTGGAAACCACTCATTGCCAACACATGAGGACAAAACACACGGCAACAACAGAACTTGGCAAAACATGGAACAATAAGATAATTGAGTGTAAGTACAGTTACAGTTGAAGGCACTTTCTGGATAAAATGGCACATTTCTCATGAAAACAACATATAAAATAATGTGATTTCTCTCCAAATCTTACCCATATGATATCGTTTCACTTTGCACAGTTTATTGAGCCTTGCTCCAATGTTTATAGTTATGTGAAAGTTGCTTTAATTTCTATAAAAACCGTTATTTCACAAAGCAAAAAACGATTCATACTAATTAACATAAATGATTAAAAAGCCATCTTTTAACTTTTGTAGTACACAGGTGTAGATAGATGACACAGACTATAAAGTGCTTTTGATTTTCGTTTCCAAATGTGTGCCTTAAAGCTTAGTTACACTGCAAGTAAAATATCCTGTCTTTTCATTAAAAAATAACTATTTTAGGTTTTAGATTATCTAAAACCGTTCGCAAACAAGATCTGAAAATCCAAACATTAGCATATTTAACTTGGTTGATTAAACCAAACCATAACTGTAACTCACAAAGGCAGTGGTTGTGGTAATCCTTGAACCTCCTGCTGCTCCAACCACCATAGTTACCTCCCCTGTTGGGTTGAGAACAATGGCGGGGCACATGGAAGACAGAGGGCGCTTTCTAGGTACAATGAAGTTAGCAGGGGAAGGCGGTAAATCATAAGAATTTGTTTCATTCGGAGTTGAAAAGTCATCCATTTCATTGTTAAATATAATTCCGGTTCTTCCGCCTAATACTTTAGAACCGAACCTAAAACCAAACCAAACAATAAAACAAAACTTCATATTTACTTCCAAAAAATATCATATGATGCAAGCCACAATACAAATACAACAGATTGACCTCACATTGCTCCTTAGCCCTGAGAGCACCATGGCAACAGGAAATGCCCCTCAGGACGCCCATTTCATATTCTTAAGAGAAGATCTTTCTTTATCAACAAAACAGGTTGGTTTAGATATCTGCTTATTTTCCACTCTTATTGTGCCAATGTATTTCATTTAGGTTCATCCTTGGCAAGATATAAAAGACTTCAATAATCAACTGCCTTCTGTTTTTTACCTAAAAAGTTACTTGGCTGTAATCCATATGTACACAGCCATGTGGGCCTGACATGGCATCTCTGTTCTTTACCTTCCTTTGTTTTTGTCAACTCAGTGGGTATTTATTTTATAGTGTTTGCTTTGATATATAGGGTATTTCACTTATATGACGACAGATGTTCCATTTTACACTGTTTCTTGCCTATTAAAATCAGTGGAAAACCAAGAAGAAACCTTGTAAAAACCACCCCAGGATTGCCAGAGCCACATCATTGACTCACTTGTATACTGATGGTCGACAGATGGACTTGAACCCAGTAGGATTAGTAGGCTAACACGTTAACCTCTAAGCCACAGCCAAGGGTCTATTCGTTTTATAGTACTGTGAATGTTTAAAGTAGACAGTGTCAGTACATTGGTGAGTATTCAGTAGGCCAATGCACCGTCCGTTAAGCCCTGGAGCCATCCCCTGAAGAATGAGTTGGGCTATTCTTACCTCTCCCAACAGGAATACTACTAATCACTGGAAGTGTTCTAGATTAACTTATCATTGTTGTTCGATATGGGATTTTGGCAGGTCAACACTTAACATAAGCAACAAGACAATACTGGGTAACTATTTAAATCGTTTTTCAATCAGACAGTGTGAGAAGATTAACTCAGTATGTTGTGCTATGAACACCAAACTGACCTGGAATTGACAGTACTTGTGACTGAGACAGCGTCCCCATTCTCAGCAATTACGGACAGATGAGCTGTGCCAGTCTTAACTCTCCCATCCCACACAGGGCCATAATAACTCGTAGGATGAGTTGTATTATCCCAGATTCTTTTACGTATTCCATCGGCAAACTCACGAGATGTCAAATCTTCAACCAACTAAAAATAAAATACCACTTATTAACCACATATCTATTTTAGAGTTCAAATCAGATTGTTATGCAGTACAAAAAATTTTCTCTTTGATAAAAATGGTCACCATCAAACCATCCATTACTTAGCAAGACACAACTAGGCTTGTTTGTTTGAATGGGGTTTTATGTCGTATCTGAGGTTATTTCAATCATAGGGCGCATGTCAGCCCAATGGGTAAAGAAAACCACTCCCGACATCACCAGTGAAAGATAATCAAAAGATGCAAAACAAAAATGATACAACAGCTTCATGTTGCACAAAACAGAAATAGCCTAAAAAATTAAAATGAGATCAATTAAAGGGAAAGAAAACATAAAAATAAAGTGAATATGCAAAGATAGACTGTAATCAACAGTTATGAATAGTGGTGTCTAGAGTCTATTGATAGCTTTCATAATCGCGTTAGAACTGATTTGGTAACTGACCTGGTAACTCATGTACGATGAACTGTGCTTGCCATATCGCTTATCTCTCTTGAACATGGACTGTTAGTCAATATGTTTTCAGCAAAATCATTTCACAATAGTTGTTTGTCAATTATTTAAGAGACATGCTGTTTTGGTGATTATTGTAAATATTTATGAATAGTAGTCAATGCTATAAATAAAGAAATGATACAGGATTGTCCACCATATGTGAGTTACCAAGTCAGTTACTAAATTGGCTCTAATATAATAAAAAAGGTTATCCACAAATTTTGACCTACCCGTCGACCATCAGGTATATGAGCGAGTCACACTATGTGGCTCGGGCAATCCGAGAGTGGATTTTAGGAGGTTTTCCATTGTATTTAAGTAAGGAACAGTGTGAAATGGGCAACCTGTGTTCATATAAGTGAAACACCCTTGAGTACGACGTTAAACCCTTATCAAACAAACAAACACAAACTTGGAACACCATTTTTCCAAACTGATATTTACAGACCTGCTGATTAATGGGGAAGAAAACAAACAAATAAACTGAAATTAAATATATATGTTCAGTTTCACTTTAAGTAATTAGGTAGTATCATGGTTATTTTGTGAAACCACCCTCACAGAGACACCAGTTTACAGATTGACACATGAACAGGAACCAAACCCACAACCCAGTATTAAGATACCAGATCACCACCAGTGAAAGTTACATGTAGATGCCTGTGCCATCTAGTCCTCCCAAAGATTCATAAATGATATATTAAATGTGTGTTTGTAGGGGTCATTCAGTGTAGTAATATAGGGAATTGTAAAACAGATATAACAAAAAACCATATATATTTTTTTTAAGAAGCAGGTTGATTGAATGGTCTAGGGAGTCTGTATTTTCTGCTTGTGAAATGGTGCCTGACTCCCCACAAGCCAGGTCATTGTTGTCAAGCCCTTTGGATGAGGTTTGTACATGCATATTTTAAAATAGAGAGATGTAGGGAGATTCGTTAATATAGGCGCTGCCTGTTTACAAATCTCTCTTTGGAAACAGGAAATAAATTATTGTTTAAACTTAAATAGAGAGCAAGAGAAATGGGACTTTATATTTGTTTGCTTTGAATTTTAAAATTTAACAACCAATTTACTGCTGAATGTTAAGGGTTTTACCTGCGTAACATTAACAAAGTCTTCATCTCCAAGGAAGGTTCGTTTAGCGTAGGCAAATTTAAAAGCTTCAATAATTCTGTGAAATGTTAGGTCAGTCTCCTTATTAACATTGTCAGGTGAAAATGAATAACCTACAAGGACAGAACATGTGGTGAAATAAACTTGTCAAAAGATAAACTTTAGTGCAGAGTATAAATATTTGACACCATTAAAAACACTGAAGTCATTATAATTCTATATCTAGATCTACTGTAGTCTAGTCAAAACAATCTTTTTGGGGTTGCCCCTTTGCTCTGAGAGCCCCAGTACAATAAAAAGCAGGTACATGAAGTTAAAGTGTATCAATTTACATTGCATGCCACTACACCAAATGTGTTTTGTTTTGCTCCGGAGCACAGGAATATGACGGGTTATAAAAACCAGCCCCAGCATTCTCTCATTTCTCCTAGCCAATCAGCATAGCCCAATCGCCCGTATAACCCATCTCCAACCATCTTCATGTGACAGTAACTGCAGCCAACCACATCAAATGGCCACAGGATACCTACACAAGACTAAGGCTGTAACGATACTCTCACCACTATATGATACATATCTAGTAGATATTAGCCTTTAGAGTTAAATTACAGCTGCTTATTCGGCCATTTCTCCACACTGACCAGATGCATTTAAATCAGAGTCTTCAATTGGCCTGCACTTTGGACTAGCAGAATGTTAAAGCCAATCCCTGTACAATAAAGAAAATGTGCACTGGGATATCCTTTCAGGTTCTGAAGCTAGCTACATAAATCTTCCGCTCATTCAGTTTCACTGTTACACTCCTCAATAGCATTATTTAAGTTAACCCTCTAGTGCCCAGAGTGCCATATATGGCACATGTTGTTTTGCCTACTCCAAGGGAGCTAAATGATCATTGACTATGGTTAAATATGGCACATGCTGTAACTTTTATGTTAATAAAATTTATGATATAGAACTATCTTGATTTGCTTTCTTAACTCATTTGTAATGTGTTTTGCAAATATGAATTTTTTCTGCCCATGAAATCAGTTACTGGGCACTAGAGGGTTAAATATGGTAAAATAAAGTCATAAGAATTTTTTTTAAAAATTAATAAATACACAATTATATGGTATCACAATACAGGACCAAAAATCAAAGATACCACAATGCATTGGTGTATCCTTACATCCTATTTTTTCAAAAAAATTCTTTAAACAAGAGATGTATTTCATCCACAGGGTAGACCTGCCTACCATAGAAGAAATTTATGTGTAAAAACATTTCTTTTTAGGAGTATTTTCTTATTACATGTATGTGTATTTTTGTGATAGAGCAAAGCATGGAAATTTAATTTCTGTGAGTATTTTAATGGTCTGTTGGTGTATTCAACATAAATTTAATATGTGTACAAAATACTCCAGAATACAGCAGGTAGGCAGGTCTGACAGGGCCATGGCTGTATAGTTACCATCAAGGATCTGCAGAATAAAAGCCAGGACTGAGCCACTGCCAGGCGGTGGAGGACCATAGACTCGCAAACCACTGCGTAATGTTGTCACTGTGGGTTTCCTAACACGAACTGTATAGTTCTTCATATCTTCTTCAGTTATTATGCCACCTGTAATAATAAATAATGTGAAAATAATATAAAGTTATCATTTTATAAAGATTTAGCTTTACTCCACGTTTTGAAGGAAGCTTTATCAGATATTTAAATCTTACAGTTCTCTAAGAAATTGTTTACTGTGCTAGAAACAAAGTGCTGTGTTTATAAAACACTTTCATGAAAAAATTGATTAGAAACCAGATTATAATATTTGCTGCATTTTCTATGCCTTTGCTATGTTTTACTGGTAATTTTCTTTATTAAAAAAAAACAAAACAGCCCTCCTTGATGGATCACGTCACCTGATTCACATGCCTGAAGTCAACTAGCTCAACCTGTGACATCAAGGGAGAATCAGCTTGTTGTGAAATAAATCAGCAAGTATGTATACAGTATATATGTGTTCTGTCTGTAGTTTAAATTATCAAAATATTACAAAAGCTAAGCAGACCTAAAAAAATAAAAAGAACTTTGATAATTTTAATTAATGGTTATCATGTGAGTGGTTTAGATTAAATTATGAGTTATACATTTAAGACTCTAGATAAAATTTGATTGTGAGGTGAACTACTGATAGTAATAACATGTATGTAGCTATGCATGAACTATTAGTTACCTCTGTCAGTGATATCTGCTACAATGTCGCTCATTAATGATCCGTTATAAAATTCCATAGGGTTGTCAGCAATTGTTCTCAGAGTTTTTCCCAAGGCTGGATACGTCATATTCTCACCCCTCTTATACAGCTCCCCTGTCTTCGGATTCACATAGACCTGACTAAAAAATAGAACCAGTTACATTTAAAGGACTTTGTACTTTAATTTGTGTAAAATGTATTGAACAATATGAACTATTGTTTTAACAATTTTAATATTATAGACGTTACACACATACACATGTACCACTGGGTTTATAGAACCATTGAACTTATTGCAAGCTGTAATAGCTGTAGTTTAAGTCTACCACTTCAGATTCAAATGACAGATACATGTTTGGTGTTTTGTTTAGCTCTGAAGGTTATTTAGCTTTATACACTGCTTGTCTGGGGTTTAACTTTATATGACGGCATGCCAGTACAATGCTGAATGGGTGAAGGTAACCCCCCTCGATGAACTGGCAACAAACAAAGATAAGGCACGGACAACCATTAACTAATTTCACAATCACCCCTGATTCTGAGATGACCATGAAGCTTCCTACAACTGCCCACATTTCATTTATATATTCATTTGATTGGGATTTAATGTTGTACTCATGGGTATTTCACTTATATGACCACTGATTGTCCACTTCACACTGTTGCTTGGAAACATCATAAAAAGCACCCCTACGATATTTAAATTGTCTGGATAATAAATTGACTGCTGGTACAGACAACAGGGTATAAATTGGTTTACCCACTGGCTTTTATAAGAATAGTCTTTTTTTGAGAGCCCTCTGGCTAAGGGCAGTTTGTTTGAAGTGTAGCAATACCGCCTTTAGTAAGCACTGGAGGAAGGTTAACTTTCCAACAATATCAAATCACGTCACATTTTATGGTTGTGCTAGTGTCAATTATTGTTGGAATACACCGCTATTATAAAAATGACATACCCTCATGCACAGCATAAAACACCAATCAATCAAAAACTTTCTTTGAGATATAATCACACATGGGTTTATTTGGGATGGTTGACTAGGCTCATCACTAGAAGGTTAAATGTGTAGACACTGCTTACCTGAGTGCAGTGTCATTAAGTATGTTATCCTTATCATCATTCAAAGCTTTAGCTAGAGAGTTTGGAACAAGGAAGCCTTTGGTGGCCATCTCCACAGCTGGATTAATAAGATCAGACCATGGTAACTCTCCATACCTCTTATGAGCCTCCCAATAACCCATGATCTCACCAGGTACAGCTATAGAGAGAGGACCTGAAATATGCCATTTATTATTTTTATTACCATATTGAATCTATTATCATCATGATAACCTGTAGGACCAGTATCCTTACAAGCTATGACATAGGAACATTGTAGTGGACCTCACATAAACAATTGATTACTGTTTTTATCAGGTTGAATCTGTCATCATCATCATATGATATGATATGATATGATTTATTCATCATAAATAATAATTTAGAACATTTGTTAGTCAAAAACCATTAAGGGCTTGTTCTATCCCGTGATAATATATAGTTTAAAAATCATACCATATCATCATACCTGTATTATAACAAGGCTCCACTAAAATAACAATATCTGGGGCCCAAGGTTATAAAAACTTAAGCATACTCAAGGGCGAGTCTGTGCCCAAACTCTTGAGATCGTGCTCCCCTGAGTTGTGCTCCTATTCGGTGGTTATAAAAAGTTTTAAGCACATACTCAGCGTACAAAATCAATACACATTCCGACTCTTGAGCACGCTATTGTGGAGCTCTTCTGTCAATGAAGGTAAAAATGCACAACTCTGATTTTGTCGGCTGCTTTGAGGCAATTTTGTTTGTCACTGATAAAATGTTTTATAAACGTCTAATTTTCAAAATCGAATTGAAAAAGGTATGTTAAAAGTCATTT
>JAQQZZ010092745.1:0-17484 GCA_030265115.1 Mopalia vespertina
AAATTAAAAAAAAGATAAACTTTCCAAAAAAAGTGTAGGCCCGGGCCTACAGTGCTACATACTGGCTACGCCCCTGGCAGTACCGGTATTGTATAAATAGGCCTACGGTCCGTTTTTGTCAAAGTAGATTTTTTCGAACTGAAAGAACAAAGGGAACCTCTATTTTTATTTTTTTGATAAAACAGCCAATTGTGACTTGTGTCAAGGATGAAAAGGTGTAAGCCTGGTCTTATGCATCTTAACCCTTGCCTTGGGAAGACGAGGGTAACTGTACAAATGATGTAGTTGTTATTTGAAGTGGATAGGTCACATTTGTCATTGTTGACTGACATGTGTTGCCTGGCTGTCTTTACTTAGCACTGGAGGGAGGTAAACTTTCCAACAGTATCAAAACACTTCACATCTTGGTTGTGCTGGTGTCAATTATTGTTGGAATACACCACTGTCATACTTATAAGTGAAATACCCTTATACTTATAAGTGAAATACCCTTAAGCACAGCTTTAAACACCAATCAACTTTTCTCAATAGAAAAAAGCAATTAGGCGCCTCCATCTTATTTTTTTTATTTTTTTAAATTTGTTTTGTTGGGTGCTCAAAATCAAATCTTTTGTTGCATATAATTATGCATTTTGCTTTTGGCCTACAAAATTTCCAGCCACAACGTCCAATTGGATCCACCCATGTCGTCAGTGCAGCAGAGGCTGCATTTCCATTCATATGTCTGATATGGTTACCTGTATCATATATGGTAATGATTAATGGGGCCAGCAAGCTGCATAATCTGGGTGTCATTTACAGACAGACATTCATTCAATTTCTTTTACTGTTGACATTTATTGGAAGGAGAGTGATAGTGAAAAACTTTGAAGTATTGAAGTATTTTTATTAGTTCTAGATTTCAGAACTTCCTTTGAACAGTCAATCTAACATTCTGCAAAATTGCTGATGCAAAAAGTTATTTATTACAGGTCTTCTGGGACGGTCCCTTGACGTAACAATTTTTGTCCCTTTTCTTTATGTTAAACATTCAAAATTTATGGACCGTTGGCAATTGCAGGGATGATATTTACCAAATTTTCTCTCGTAAATCATACATGTTTAACTAAGACATAGTAAGAAATGGAGAATCTGTTTGAAATTACATACTTTTGAGTATGACATTAAACTAGCCCAATCAACAAAACCCCAAAAATCAAAATTGATATTAGTAAAAAAAATTATTTGAAACTATAATTGAAAATAGTTCTATTGAGGTGCTAAATTTGTTTCAATGACAAGGTGTTAGATATTAATAATGGAATAATCTCCCACTGTGTGCTTGTCTGTCACATGTTGTCAATAATGTTGAGGTGTGGTGCCAATGAGGAATGAAAATGTATATTACACTGGAATTTTACTATTCAACAGATTAATTTGAAGTGACTAACCACCTGGAGTTGAATCAAACTTAGACAGAATTGATAGTCAATCTTAACAGGCCTATTTCAGACATTCCAGATTTTGGCAGACTCTTGTTTACCGGCACTTATTTTTAAAAACTGTTCATTGTAGAAACTTCAAATTAGTCGTGTTTTAAAGAGGACAATTTTGTTTTTTAGTTTGGCATAGACTTTTTAATATGTTTTCTCAAAGATAATTTTTCTCAAAGATAATTTTTTTATGTGATTTCCTAACTTAAGGTTCGGCAGACAAAAAAGTCCACAGAAACAGTTCTAAACTAATTTTGAAAAAAGGAGGTACCCTTTTTTAGTTCAAGGGTGATTAATAATTATACTAAATAAACTAATTTATTACAGTAATAACATTCTCAGAAGTAAAGCACGAAACATTTTCTGTTGCAAAAAAGAAGTTATATCTAGATCTTCACCAAATGTCCATATGTGCACTCCTGAGTATCCAAGATTTCCACAAACATATACAATGTCCAACTCCCAGCATATATTTTGTTTCATATAAGGATTGTTTTGTTTTCAAAATCAACCAAGAGGTCTAGCAAGATTTTAAATACAGAGTTCTGTTTGTCAGTCAATTTGTTTCTTGCTATCATTATATTGAGATATCTCATGATTTTATATTTCAGAAAGCTAAAACCAGTTTTACCTAAGCAGGATGGATGATGATAAACCCACCTTATCTGCACATACTCTCTCTGCCCTACAAGAATTTTACTCAGAACAGCAAGCGGAACAGGAGAAGTTAAATCACCTTAAACAAGAAAGTGCTTCAGATTTTCTCCCCAAAGAGGACTGGGTATGCTATTGTATTAAACTTTATGAAGCATGCTGAAGCATTCAGCTTGAAGAAAGATCCTGTTGCCTTTGAAGTAAATGGCAACATGGTACTTGAACGAATTTGTTAGTGGTTTCTTGCACTTCAATTTCTTTATTTATTTTTGGGTTTGTTGCACCTTGCTACTTGTCAATACTGACATGTGAGTGACCAATATCTTGTCTTTGACACAAAAGTATGGTGTCCAAAATGGACTGCGTAACTCGTGTCTAATTTTTACAGTTTCCCTATCTCTTGCATGTTAAGTTTCTATAAACAGGGTGTCCAAATGAGGCAATTTTTCAATTCAGGGTGTCGCAAGGACAGGTGTACACCCCTCTGCCTAAGCCTTTGAAGTCCTCTGGCTAAGGGTAGTTTGTTTGAAGAGTAGCAATGCTGTCTTTACTTAGCAATGGAGGAAGATTAGCTTTCTAACATTATCAAAAAGCTTTACATGTTATGGTTGTGCTAGTGTCCGTTATTGTTGGAATACACTGCCATCATATTATTGAAATACCCTTAAGAACGGCCTAAAACACCATTAAAACAAAATTTGTTATGGACATAAAAGGTGGGCAGGCTGTTATACAGAGCTTCTTTGGTAGTCTTAGGCAGACACCTGTCCACCCGTCCAAATGGACACCCTGAAGTGAACAATTGCTTCATTTGGACACCCTATTAAGTATTTTAAGAAACTTTAACATGCAGGAGATAAGAAAACTCGTGCTGGCAAGTAGGTTGTCATATGAATGAAATATCCTAAAGTATGGCATAAAACCATAATCAAGCAATTATTTTACATTTCTACATATAGCTTTTTTATTTTATTATTAATATACTGACTTTATATATTATAGAGAAATTAAAACAAATAAGATATTGCTCTTAATGTTTCAGCAATTAAGCCAATTTTGGTATGATGAAGAGACAGCTACAAAACTAGCTCAGGAAGTTGTTATGGCTGCTGGAGAAAATGGAAGGTATTCAAATTGATCAAGTAAATTTGCATGATATCTAGTCAATAGTCATTATAAAAGGTTGCAGATTTATGTATGTATGGTCTGTCCGTCTCGAAATCCGTCCGTCACTCCTTGGTTTTCAGCCGTTAACTTGAAACTGGGCCATCAACTTGGTAGGCTTATTCCAAGACGTCTCAGGGGATTGAATTTGGTGCATGATTGCTCACAGGTGGCACTACCTGGTGGCAAAGTCTAACTTTGGTTTCCAGCACATAACTTTAAAACTAAGCATCATATTCAAAGCAAACTTGGTACAAATATTGCATGAAGCAAGGTAAAATTGAGGTAGGTGTATGTTTGCCAACAGGTGGTGCCACATGCCTTTTACCTGGAGTATATTGTGACGCATTGGAACTCTTGTTGATGAAAATGTTAATATATCAGCCTCTTATGAAACAGGTATTGTGAGATTGAAAATCCTGTATAATGTAAAGTCTCAATCCAAATTTAGAAGGTCTTTACCTAAGAACACTGATGCATTAGTAATATGGTCTGTTGTGGTAAATCAAGATCATGGAATTTAGGGAAAAAATCATTCATATATGTTACATAGGAAATGCAATTCTATATCAATAATTAAACTGATATCTGGTATTAATTTAGAAAAACTCAACATAGGTTTGTGTTCTAAGCTTGCACATTTTCTTATTTTCTTTTCTTTATAGAATAGCGTGTCTTTCGGCTCCTTCTACATACAAGAAAATCGTTGAAATGAAAAGTAAAGATTGTGAAGTGAAAGTGTTTGAATACGATAGGAGATTTGAGATATATGGTGACAATTTTGTATATTATGATTACAACGACCCAGTCAACTTCCCAGAGGATATGAGGAACAGTTTTGACATTGTGTTAGCAGATCCACCGTTTTTATCAGAAGAATGTCTCCAAAAAACGTCTAAAACAATTCAATATTTAACTAAAGGGAAAATTTTATTGTGTACAGGTAAGATCCTAATTATCAGAAGTAAGTTGTTCTCCAAGCAGGTAAGCCATGATAACATTATGGCCATAACACATACTTATTGGCGATTTCAACTTTATAGTCTATATCTTAGTGGAAGAGAAAGAAAATTTGGTTTGCCTCCACTGGATTGGAACTCTGGTCTCTGGCTAGCCGGGCCAGTGCTCTAACTGCTTGAGCTCAAATCTATATGTAGAAAAGTGATGTATGATTTGCCTGGTGGTCCTTTTACCATGTATCTTGCACTACCATTGTATGAGTAAATAACCTTCAGTACAGCTAACATAAATATAAACAAATAATCATCGAAGCTGTCTTTTTGGAAATACTGCAGTGTGATAAGAGTAAATATAAAGCAACAGCCTACATCGCTGATCAAATGTGTCACAAGTCTAAAATGAATTGGCTATTTGGGTTGTGTGGAGCATAGCAGTGCTGTTTTTACTTAACACTGGAGGAAGATTTACTTTCCAAGAAAGCAAATCATTTCACATTTTATGGTTGTGCTAGTGCAAATTTATGTTCACCTTTTCAATAGTCCAGCATAAAGCACAAATCAATCAGTGTAAAGTTTTTAGAACTTATTTTCAGATATAAGTTACCAACAGCAGCAACAGGAATGGTATGGCTCTAAAGTCTCTCTTCTGTTGCCACAAATGTTTACAAAGTTTTTAATGTACCTTAAATTGACTGTTTCAGGTGCAGTGATGGAACCATTGGCTAAAAGTTTGCTTGGACTAGAAATTTGTCAATTTAAACCGAGACATTCAAATCAACTTCAGAATGAGTTCAGATGTTATTCAAATTACTCTACAACTACTTTTAAATGAAGTAACACTTTACTGTTGGATCAGAACTTTATAAGAAAATCTGTTGTCAGAAGACATTGCATTTCATTTGGAAAAATATTGTCAAAAATATTTATTGTTACTCTTTACGTTTATGCTACTATCTGGTACTTACAAAGAACGACTTGGCAGAGTTTGAAATTAACCACTGTCTGAAGCATGTGTTACCCCTTTACACTGCTTGAATCATGTTGTGATCAATAAGACCTTGGATCTTATAATCTGAAAGCAACATTGGCTTACAGTATACCGATATTGAACTATCAGCTACTTGGATACCACCTGTAATCTGAAGTAGGGAGCATATTGTCCCATTTGGGGGAAGGGGGATCCAGCCCCCGCATTGTAGGTGCAGTTCAAGGTTTTCGCCGCCCTTGGTCCTACGGAACTATCACCTTTGGATGTATCACACTGGATCAAGCCCTAGGCACAGGAGTAAAGTTTATTGATTGACTTAAAAGATACTAAGGCGTTACAAGTTTCCAACAATGCAAATTCAAGGTTATTTCTTCGTATATGTTGAATACAATGGGTACGAACACCAAACCAATAAATAACTATATTTTCATGAAAATAAGGCGTTACAAGTTTCCAACAATGCAAATTCAAGGTTATTTCTTCGTATATGTGAATACGATGGGTACGAACACCAAACCAATAAATAACTATATTTTCATGAAAATACCAGGATATGATTTGTTTTGTGTTTTTTTTTTTAATTGACACACAGACTTTATACACAGTAAATATAGTTGCAAATGTAATGCTATAAAATGACTTACAATAAAGAAGAACTCAGTCAAAAAAAAGAAGTCCGCATAGCATTTTTTTATTTTTAGAGAACTCAAAATGCCACAGAAATGTATTTCAACTCTACTGGCTCCATTTATTATTATTCATCTTTTATTCACAACTTGAATTCTTAATACAGCAAAAACATTTATGAAATATAAATATATACATGAGAATATACTAATGGTAAATTTTCATAACACAGCCACTGATGTCGTAAACATTGAGCTATGGCAGACCGTCAAACCAGACTCTCATATCTGTCTTCAGCAGAGCAAAAACGTGTCTGATATCGCCACTGGTGGTAGACGATGGCAAATACTTGGCAAAAAATCAGCTTTTTTGTTCATTTAAATCTCTGCCTCTTTCAGTCGAAGTTGTTTAAATATATCATCCGGTATATACCTCTCCAAACAAGTCAGACTGTACTTCCACAATTTCGCTTGGATTTCTTTGTCTCTGAATTAAAAATACAAATGTTTCCGTATTTATAAAATGTTAAACAGATACTCCTTCGAGAAAAATAAGTACCCTATCTAGACTATCTCATGAAGTCGAGATGGTGACAAATCTATTTTAATATATACCGTACTACAAATCAACGCCAACAACAAACTGCACTTACTGTCAAACGCTTATAAGCCTTGCGGCCGTGGTTAACGGCCCTGAAACTTGAAGCCACTGGTACGCCATCAAATGATATGTTATATAAAGTCACGGTGAGTCCGTGTATTATTTAGCAAATAATGTCCTTTACTGAGGGTCATATAACAGTGATAACTGGTCAGTCACCAGCAAAATGTTATACAAATCGAAACGAAGCCATGATAAGTATTCACCAGTTACCCGAGCGTCAGTGCTATATGAGGCGCCACCAGGCCGGTTGATTAAAAT
Organism: Mopalia vespertina; assembly: GCA_030265115.1. Classification (NCBI taxonomy): domain Eukaryota; kingdom Metazoa; phylum Mollusca; class Polyplacophora; order Chitonida; family Mopaliidae; genus Mopalia; species Mopalia vespertina. The sequence continues at coordinate 6,786 of JAQQZZ010092745.1, forward strand.
TGGCACTTATTTCTTAAACATGTACAATTTCTGCTGAATTTGGATTCAAACACAATTGAATTCATTGATCACTACGGATGAATCCGATTAAGCGTTAATTTGGCCCTCCGTAGACTTAATAAGATAACTTTCAACTGAACTATAACGTTCCATTGATTCTTGCTAAATGTCGTCTTTAATGGCAGTTCATTAATTGGACAGTGGTGCATGTTCTTTCAACAGTAGAAAGAATCTGAAGTATGAACGTTCTGTGGCACAAACACTGCAAGTCGAAAGTTCTTCAAACCACACTGCATGTTCTATAGGCCAGATCGGTTTCTCCAGGTAACGAAAAGCCGGTTTCTCCAGGTAACGAAAAGCTGCTTTCCGGTATTTAAGCAAAAAATATATTGTGCTGTGCGGTTAAATTCAAATTAAATCTGCCTCAGCTGCAGTCTGATTCCGTGGATATGCTATTACAACAAAATACATCTTCCCAAATGTTTCCTGTACAATTCTCACCTGGCCTCTGAGGATGTCTCTTTTAACACTGTTTCGTCAAAATATATGGCCTTCATTCCAGCCAGTTGAGGACTGACCGCCATATATACAATAGACAGCGCCGCATCACTTGCACTTCGCATTATGCCACTTTTGTCTAAAAGATACTGTAAGGGTGGGATGGAAAGTACTGAAATCAAAGAAAATGCTATACCTTTACCAGAGGTATACTAATTGAATATACTACTGTGTACGCTCATCAAATCCAATTTGTAACTCGTAAAATTTGCATATTCGGGGTTCAATTCCCCTCCATAACCATAAATTACCCACATTCGTTGCTACAGGCCCCTTCTCCAAATTTGTGAATCAAGCCCTGAATATAGGTCTTCAGATTTTGTAACGGTATTTAAATGGAGATTCGTTTCTAAATCTCACCAATATACATTTTTTGGAGCAACTGTAAAATTGGTCCGTCACTTTATAAAACAACCTAACATTTGTAATACCTAAACCTAACCCATAAATTAACCCTAAAACTAACCCAAACTAACATTGTGATCATCCCTTGCAAAGGCATGTTACGAGTACCGGACCAATTCTACAATTAGACCCACTTAAAACTTAAGATAAAGTAGTTAGCAAAGTTAAACGGGTATACTGTAAACAGTTGAAGAGTATAGTTACGTTATCGTCATTCATTGTTACTTTATTCCAGTATCTTCTGCGACATACAGATCGCCAGCATACTGCTAATCTACAGCTTACCGGTCCTATGAGGATGTTAATTTTAATTTTGATAAGGGGTAATGAAATATTAAATTCAATTGTAAAATGATTGATTATTTGATTAATGTTTTAAACCTGCATGGCTGCCTGTTTAAGGGATATTTCACTTACATGACGGCGGTGTATTCCAACAATAGTCGACACTAGCAGAACCATTAAAAAATGAAGTGAACGACGGAATCGATCCCGTGAACGGTCAATTGGAGTAGGATTAGTAAGCGCACACACTAACCCATGGCCGCGTGCCTTGGTGGGCAGAAAAATAATGTTCAATGTCTCGTGCTTGAGCGGTATTAACAGAAATCATTCAACGCCATGGTCGTTTAATGCCACGTGACGTGTTTTCGACCAATCAGAACAAAATTGTTTGCTTGACTGGGGTTTAAAGTCGTACCCAAGGATATTTCAATTATATGACGACGATGAAACTTCGCAAAAACCACGCGATTGCCGGAACCACATCGTGTGACCCGATGGCCGGCAGGCGTACTTGAACCCGTGGACGGTACATCGAGGTAGGATTAGTAAAGCAGACATGCTAACTACTAGGTCAAGGTCGTCTGGCCATCAGAACAAAACCATTATCAAACAGTTTCCATCCAAACTAATCCCGCATGCATGGGAAACAATTTTTTCGTTACTACAGTAACTCCAGTTCAGTGTAATCTTTGTCAAGTGATTAAAGACTTATACATACAATGTCACAGTTTATGGTCGCTGTGTGGCAATTGGCCAAACCTTGTTACGATATCATGACTACCCTCAGCTATGGTAGATGTATGAACACGCACTAAATCGTACAGTCTGTTGGCCGGAAGGCGATTTGCCAACGTATGCACACTGTCTACACACTTCTATATACCTAGAGAATTTCATGTGGCTTTACAATACGTCGATTAAATTTAGGAGTTCATTATGTTCTGAACCTAAAACAGATGGAGACACTGAATTCACTGCAAAACGCGGAAGTCCTATGTTATCAGTTTACAAAAAACGCATTATGGCGACGTGTGTTCGACGTCCGAGATGATGTGAGCATTACATTCGAGGACTTCCCAGTGTAGATTGCGACAAAATGTTGAGGTTATAACAGAATAACTTGAGTAATACCAGAAGTCTATCAAACTGAAGTATGAAACCAGCCATTACCCAGTCTCAACGGCATTGTGACTTTCAGAGGACTTCCATAGTGCCATATGACTAATTGCGCAAGAAAAGGGAGATTTCGTTCGTTTCGCGCAGGTGGAGTGTCAGAATCTACTGACGCCTTAAGGATAAAATATAACCTTTGGAGAGCGGTAGAAATAGCTTTAGCATGATTCTACATCCAATTCATGTCCTTCGAGGTTTCTCTATGTCTCGCTAGGGGGCGCTTTTTCAACAATCAGCGCTGGTCTGGTCACAATGCCATTGAGACTAGGTAATGGCTGGTTTCATACTTCTTCTTGATAGACTTCTGGTTATTCAAGACATACAGATGTGAACCTACATTCGTTACTGTCCTCAATACACCGTTTTAGGTAAGTAAAAGCTTGAAAATTTAAAATAAAAAAACGATAACTCTACTAGAATATTTAAATATTGATGAATGTGAAATTCGTATTATTAAGGTCGCGTTTGACATTAGAACATTATTGGCTTGTACCTTACTGAACGCATACAAGCCAGAAGTGCACAAACTTGACAGCTTAGATATTGGAAACAATAAGTGAATACGTTTCATATATATATTGATTCAAAGACGATACTTTCATATATGGATGAGGTTTCATACGTAACTTGTATAATTAATTTTGCTGATGAAACCTTATTTTGAGCGAGCGTGCTATGCACTGAAAGATCATCACCTGTTTTCACGCCGTAATAGAACCAGCCCGTCCATGTGTTGTCAAAGACACTTTGTTGAATATTTGTCTCTATCAAACCAGGATGTAGGGAGTTAATGACGATGTCGGATTCAGAAATGAGCCTTTGAAATGAATACATGTTCAATAACTGAAAAACAAATTAGCAATAATAAGCTCCCAATCATTTCAACAACGGGTATCACTTTCGCAAATATCAAAGATATCATTTTCAATGCCTCAGTATGCCCATTATATGTTGTCGATTGAAAACCCATTAATTATTAACTATGGCCGTTATATGCCGAGACACATTAGTGACATATGTCTTCACTACATTTCCAGCGTTGACGTTATATAATAGTAGGCCATATGCCATCTTCTCTAGCCAAGAGTTTTATTCCGAGCTACTCTGCATTACAACCCTTGGCGGATTGAAGGCATATCATCGGACTCGGCTTCCAAGCGATTGATTGGATGCGTGGGAACTTCTGCGCAACCAATCAGATGTTGTGTTAAGAGAGGACTCGGCTAGTGGGCCTAAAAATGACAACGATAGTCAATAATGAAAGTGGGTGAAAAGTATATGTTCGGGGTAGGCCTATTCCACAAACCCAATGAGAGTATTGCATATGTACCCACCCCTACAGACACTAAATATATATGCCAATAGTGCCGGCTTATCGATGTTAAAATACCAGGTTTTGGCAATACACCAACCGAACAATGTATAGCCTATACAGCATACAGTCACCAATGACTACATACATTAGCAAGTTTCATTCTCCATTCTCACGCATATAAATACTGAAATCACGCGAAATACATGTACAATGTGACAAATCCCGGACATTTTAAGGAAACGGGCATAGAGTATTTCTCCAACAAAGCGCCATTTACTTGTTGCCATATATCAGGTATCAACGTATAACCTTATGAATAAGACGCACATGTTACACACCTAGGGGTTACCTTACAATTATTAAAATCTCACCAAATGCGCGAAAAACGAATAAAAAAAACTACGGACACGTTTCCTACCTTATGCAAATATATGCTACGTACAAGTCTGGCGACGTAAAGTTGAGGCTTTAAACTTCCGAGAGGTGGCACAAGGAACTTCCGCATAGATTTAGGCCCACAGAAGTTAGGAAACGTGTCCATAGTTATTTTTTAATTCGTTTTTCGCTCACTTGTAAGACCTAGATGTGTAACATGTAGGTCTTATTTATATGGCTAGTATCAACGCCATAGAGACTAGCCCTAAATTTTCAAAGGAAATTCAATCCTGTCGTAAAATAAATCCTTCTGACAGCTCCCAGACTCGGACAGTTATAACCATAGGTGATTGGTAGCATACGGTCTCGGTAACATCCATTTTTGATAACTTGTCGTCGCTATTTCACATCAACCAGTTCTCAATATCCAGTTCAATTATGTCGCCATTTTCCACTGGAGAGTTCATATTCCCGGTTATAATGCGCATGCGACACCAAACATGGCGACAATTTTTAAATCAAAATTTGATTTATCGGACTAAAAGGGCAGTATAACAAGTGAAATACCGACGAGAATTAATTGGAAATGTTTGTAACAGAAACCATGATGTTACCAGGCATATATGGATACAATTTTAGACTGAGAGCCTGCCTAGAGAAGGATTTATTTTAAGACGGGATTGAATTTCCTTGGATAAGAAAATGGAGACGGTAAGATCTCATCTAAGGCTAGTCAGTGGAATAATAAATAAGTTTAAAACAATAAAAGATGCCATTTGTCTGGGAGGCAAGGATACGGTTACTATAAAGGCCGCGAATCTCGACCGTTTTGATGTCAGACTCCGATTCCAAAAGCATTTATTCAATATCCTAAACAGGTTAAGGAAAAGTCCCCAAAGCGTTATTAAACTCTTTCCATAATATTTGTATACTTACTTTACTGTTTTTGTTGTGGTTGTCTCTACAGTAGCATATATTTGTCTCCATTACACTTATAGGGCTAAGTCTTAACGATGTATCAACTGTCGAACACTCTAACATCGAGTCGAATCCACAGGCATTATTCCATAAATATTTCCCGTATAATAATGGAGATCGCAGGCACCAACGCAGTGGGGTCAGTCCGTCCTGCGAGATATGACGTCGAATGTAGGGTTAGTTTTAGGGTTAGGTTTAGTTATAACCCTAACCAAGAACTATAAGAATTCACGTTATGTCTTACACGACGGATATGCCTGAAGCCATTTTGAGTTGTTGTTATACAGAGTAATAAAAAAAATGTACCTGATAGAGTTTTGATTTGTTATAGAACCCAATCCTCTTGTAACACTTTTCTCCATTGATATTGTCCATTTCCAGAGAGGCGAAAAGGTGGAGTTTGGCGGATACGTTCACCACACGACAATCTTTCCCTGACGTCATCATTACAGGCAACATCAAAATGGTTAACAAGAAGTGCGACAGATAATTCACCTGAAAGTATATTTTGTGATGGGATATGTATGTTTATTTATTGGTTTGTTTTTTTGTGCTGTAGTCGAGGTAATCTCACTCGTTTGACGTCGTGCGGGCCAAATGGACAAATAAATCCACCCCCGGCCTCAATGCCAATAAACAATTAGTATTACATGGCAGCTGGTAGACTCACAAAACGCGATTCAAAAACCCCATACACACAGATCGGCTCTGTGTTGCCGCTTGGTTCTTAGAGCACCAGGACAATATACATTCTAAAATATAGTCTATTCTACTCCCTTCGTCAAGACATTGACTCTAAGATACACCCGGCCCATTTTGTTTTGCACTTCTTTCATTTGCTGATCTGTGGCAAACGTCGCCCCAAATATTGGCGGAAATTAATACGCGATGGCCTGGCATAGCGTACGAGAGTTATCTTAGTCTCGTCCACTATAGAAACTTTCGCGAGATATCCATTGGACAACATGAACCCCCAGCCTTCATATCATGTGTTTCACATGTTGTCAAATGTTACGCTTATACAAACAATATCGTTGTTTATTCGGCTTATGGAAAATAAAGTTTAATATAAATTTCATGTTAACAAAGTATCAGTGTATGGGCTCTTATTTGTCTCTTTTATCGAGATGAAGATCCATGGATAAACTTGTCTCTCGAGAGATTATCTAAAACAGGAGACGATAATTAATCAGCACACATGTGCTAATGTGATTTATCTTTTCATGGAAAAACGGGACATATTTTATACTCTAAAATTATATTGACATCAGAACTTTAAAAATTGTTGAAGCATGATACTTTCTTAAAAATCGAAATTTTTGAAGCGGTGAGCGATAAATTCTTCAAAACAGAGCTTGTTGTACATAGATTGTCTTAATTATAGTTTTTCATTGTGATCCACTTTATCCAATTTCAAGTGTGAGAGGAAAGATGTATAGACTTGGTTCTGAAAATTGAGTTCTGAAAAATAAATGACATAAGAAGTCCAGTCACTTTAATTTTCACGAAGTTATTTTCACTCAACGCTGAATCATACCGGCGCCTAAGCTAATAGAAAACTCCACCCCACTCAGCCACGATTATTCGCAGCGTCTGCATGGTCAGCAAGTTGATAGAAACATAGAACTGCATGTAGGCTTGGATGTATATAGTATGTGTTAAAAATTTTAAATTGAACAAATCTAGGCGTCCATGACAATGGTTATCCTCACCTGGAAATGCGTTTCGTATCCATCAGGTGTAGTACCTGTCATACAAAAAAGAACAGACCAAGTAGTGAACCAAAAATGAGAAAACATTTACAGGCAGAAACATAGGCCTATTTAATTATCATAGTTGGGGCTTTGACCCAAAATACTCCACTTAGTCAGTTTCAACTAGATTTGCATTCAGTGAAACATCTATGAAGAAATAACGTCAGGAAATCAAAATTTTGGGATTAAAAAGATTATTTGGGGTTTAACGCCGTGCATAAGTTATTTCACTCACATGCAGCGTAAAGCCGAGTGGGGGATTTGAATCACCGTCGAACAGGCAACAAAAACAAGACGGGACATCACAGGACGCTAAACAACGGATCACCTTCATCTCCTATGGTTCCGAGACCAAGATTAAATATAGCGACATCTTTACCTGATACCAACATCTTTCCGAGGCAAAGCGGAAAAAAAGATAGTCGCATTTAGCCTCTCTTTCTACCTTGCCTTCATAGACGGAAAAAACATGAGTTAAATAAAGTCTACAACAGCCACTTTCGGATGACCTCTCTTTATCCCACCCATTCCGAATGGAACTTTCATTAGAATTAGAAAGAGGCAGTCTAAACACAGTATGACAAGTAGGCTTCACATGTAATATACACGCACTAAGATTTTTGCCACGTTTTTGCCGCGAATTACAGAAAGGGTAGAAATGTGAAAGTCTCCTCTTGAATTTTGACCTTTGCAATAGGAAGATGGTTACCAAAGGCAAACTAAATCATTATTTGTTTTGATAACGTCCAATGAAATCAGATAAAATCACTTGGGAACCGGTATACATATACAAATTGCCCTGCAAATTAATGTTAATTATTAAAGCTGTTATATTAGCGATAGTATCTTTATGATAGCGAAGCTGTCAATTTCAAAAGAAGATGGTAACTCATTCTATTTGTTGTTATTTATAATTTCATTTAAATGGTTTTGTGCTTGTGCTGTTTTCTGTTTGATAAATAAATATGGTTGCAAATTATATATATACACAAAAAAACTTTTGTGGCAATTAATTAAGAACAGAGAAAATATTTGTTATGTCACTATAATATAGCCATTCCTGCTTTTAAACACTAATAACCACTGACAATGGAACGATGATATCATTGCGTACTTTCTGCATGCATGGTATTAAACACCAGGTAAATAAATATATTTAATGTAATACACTTCCTAAGCTTTAAAAGGATTAGTAACGAACATTATCAGTTACACCACACTAACGATAAGCTGCTATTTGTCCACTATAAACATATCTCCCTTCAACTACTGCTTTCTTACTTTTTGGAATACCAAAGACAGCAGCATTGCATATAAGGTAATGTAGTGGGAGCCCAGTCTTTCTAAATTCAGTTCTGAAATCGCACACACTCTGGAGACTGGTCAAATCCAGGGCGACAAACCTCAGATTCGGCTCCGTCACGCCTTCTCTTTGGCACGCCAATTTGATATCTGCAATTGCCTAAAACAACAGGAAAATCAACAATCAAGCACAAGTTGTATTCAGAAGATAGATTGTTATTATTTAGCAATTGACAATTCCGGTCTACGTAATTTCAATAACATCCCTGCTTACGAGACGATTGGATTTTTATGTTGACAACGAGAGCACAGTTGAATTCAAAATACAAAACAATTTTATAAAGACACTTAGTATAGTATAATTTTCACATGTACAAGCCGTCCATCATCCAATCGTGTTATTGTTGGTATCTATTTGTTTTACTCTTATTATAATTGTTGACGATGTGAAATAAAGAAACCGGGATTTGACTGGTGTCCAAGTGTTAGTGAACGTAAAAAGACAGTGAAGTCTCATCAAAATATTCCACAAAACCTGATTGAGAATCTCATATATTCTCTGTTATTCAAAAAATTCATACATTAAGAGGAAAAATGATTATGACGAAACACAATTATACATGGTTGGTTGATTGATTGATTGGCGTTTTACGCCGTGCTTTAGGGTATTCCACTTATATGACGGCGGTGTATTCCAACAATAATTGACACAAGCACAACCAAGATTTGAAGCATTGCCATAATGTTGAAAAGTAGCATTGCTACTCTTTAAACAAACTGCTCTTAGCTGGAGGGCCGATTATACGTCATGGGCTTCAAGTTTCGTTTGATTAGTGATTTAGGAGAGTTATTTCCACTCCTGCCTTGGGCGATAATCCAAACACTTGGGGTGTTTTCGGATTGAATCTCTACTACTTTTTCTCTCTCTTAAGTTTGGAATCCGTTGGCGTTATATCAGGATTCTCTCCACAGCCCTTTTTCGGGGGAGGGGAGGGGGGTTATTTGATTTGAGGTGAAACGTCGTATTTAACTTATAGGACTCCTACTTAAATACGGTGGGGTGTTGTTTGTTAGATTTGGAGATAAACGTCGTACTCCAGGGTATTTAACTTATATGACTCCTACTTAAATACGGTGGGGTGTTGTTTGTTAGATTTGGGGATAAACGTCGTACTCAAGGCTATTTAACTTATATGACTCCTACTTAAATACGGTGGGGTGTTGTTTGTTAGATTTGGGGACAAACGTCGTATTCAAGGCTTTTTTACTTATATGAATCGGGATGAAACCTAGTAAAATCTACCCCCGCGTTTGCGGGAGCTACATCGTGTGATTTTCACCTACACCAGAGGTTGACAGAGGAATCCAAACCTGTGAGCGGTACGTCAAAGCAGTATCAGTTAACCGACACGCTAATCACTTAACCACGGCCGCAGGTGGGAGAAACAATAACACAATGACCACAGAGAGATGTACAGTTGGTATACGTATATATACAGGCGAGCCATTAACATCGATACTTTACTCTGACAGTGCGATGCGCTTAAACGGCGTTCGAGACACTGAGAGTTTATATGAATAACTAAATATAACTCTCGTGAAAATGTAGGTCTACCTTTGTCGCTCTTTCTTCAGATCTGCATGCCAAAATCACTTTACAACCAAGTACTGCTAGCAATTTGGCCGTCTCCAGCCCAAGCCCTACAAATATATACAACCACAAGCAATTTAAAGAAACATGGTCACACTTATTCGATTTAAACCGTCGCCGTCTTACCTTGATGATATAAAGCAAAGTAGTCTTGGTCATGAACAAGGACCGTGTTTTGTTATATACTGTTATATACAGTAAATTAAATAAAATTGTGCGGTCGTTAAATTACAACTGTGAAAATACACCGGGACTACATATGTACTGGTGTCGTACAGCTGCAGATCAAAGCAATATGTTTTAAAAGTTACTTCAAAGTTTAATTATTCTTCCATCAAAACGTTTGTTCCATTCTATTTTGACCCACATTACACACTTTTGAGCAGCTGGAGATTTCCGTGACTGTGGCGAAGCGTAGAGCTCCGTAACCTGACGTCATAGCAAGAACTTGATGGGGGCGGATTAATATCCAAGTTGCAGTCTGCGTTAAAAAGCTAAATGGTACTTGATCATATCAAAATGGATTACACAACATTGGGTATTTTTGTGTGTAATCACAGAATCACACGAGTTATAGTCTATACTTACTTTATCAAAAGGCAGAAATAAGAAGCGTTGCGTTATAGGGCTTGCTGGATCCCTCGGTATTAAAGTGAACACAAACATTTTAATCCTTTTTATTTAAAGTTGAAAATTCAAGGTTTATGATAGTGAAAAAATGAATTCGAAATTCTAATTACAAATAGTTCAATTTAAGCCTTTTAAATTATGTATTTCAGTGAGCAAATTGTACAGTCATTGATAGGGTGTTGGGAATGTCAGTGAACGACGTTCCTGTATTCAGCATGCCAATGGCACGTTCACGTTGAATGTTTGACAGTCGTGGCATTGCAAATCAACGGA
>JAQQZZ010092756.1:0-17484 GCA_030265115.1 Mopalia vespertina
GCCATAAAGTGGCAACGTCATTTCGTAAAGGGACGTCACTCTGTTGTCGTAACGTCATAACTGGAAACCCCCGTATTCTCGTGCGCCATGCCTGGCCATCGCGCCTTAAAATCCGTCAATGTTTGGGGCGACGTTTGCCACAGATCGGCAAATAAAAAAAATGCAAAACAAGATGGCCCGGGTGTCAATGTCTTTACGTAGGAAGTTGAATCGATTCTATTTTGGAATGATTAATTTGGTCTGATTCTTTATTCTGGAATTCTTGGAAATTCGCCTTCAGATTGTGAAACTCGTGATCGCCTCCATAGAAGGATATTTTATTATGGATGCTATGGATTAGATCGATATCATCTATAATTTTGTTGTAATTTATTTCGTACGTATTATTAATTTTTTGTCATACAAACACCTCGAACATCCAAAATAAAATAGTTCGATTATAATACAAGTCTGGGTTTTCATTGAAACTTTTGTGAAAGTCAACGATCACTGGCTATTTTATCACAGCAAATCCCCATGATTCCACTAGTCCTATCTTTTCGCAAGGTAGAGCCAGGTCAAATCGACTGGGCGAGCAAATGTTGGGTTCAGTTGTGAAATTGCCTCCCCAGATGGTTAGTCAGTCTGCCACAAGAAGCACGGCTTGTAGTTGAATAGGACGATTTTGGAAACAATGATAAGGGCGTTGCACACTTCTACTTAATTGACATCTGTATAAACTTATAGTAAGGTTAAGGAAGATTTATGCCCGCCTGTCCTTTGATTTATAGCTTTTTGTCTTGTAAAGTGTTTTAATATTTAACAAATACAAAAATGGCTTGTGTTACCGTAGAGGTCTCTTATGCTATTGATTTTTGTCTTTTAAACCTGTATATAATTTCCCTAACAGGGCACTGTCCACAATTGATTTACTCATAAGCCGGAATATTAACGTTTGGTCTTATAGCTTTTCCCCAAACTTTCGTTGCAGGAAAAACTTTGATAGTTAAATTAATCTTAATCTTAATTAACTTTTCCTTAGTTTGCAGTTTACTTCTTGATACATTATAATTAGGATATAATTCGATACCGGCCAAAACAGCCGATGGAAACTCTGAAGTGAACTCCAGAAATCAAACACAGCCAAATAATGCATCAGTCGTGCATCAAAATTCACTTAATAACACTTATATAAATCACTGACCATAAACCCTGACCTAAAGGTTTTATATCTAAAAGAATAACAACACAGTTTAACAGTTTATCGTCTGAAAAACGTTAATTAGTGGACGATTGTAAATGCTGAGACGTTGACAGAGATTTAAAGCAGTGGAAGCCAGGAACTCTGGATGGAGAGTGACAGTTAGGATTGCCATAGTAGTCTCCCTTCATAGTCATTAACATCGATATGCTTTTAAAGTTGAAACTTACTTTAGCGATCCATGTGATAAAGAAAGAAGTAGTTTAGGGGGATATGTATCATAGTTCGGGGATATGTATCATAGTTCGGGGATATGTTCTATATCCTGTCATTGAATATCTTTCCTACTGGGTATGTTGTATTTAAATTACTGTACTTTGTACTGACCTAATTGTTATTTTTCGTACGAAATTATTGTTTATCATATTCTAGCCTTGCATATGTATTGATTGTAAAATACAAATGGCAATTTTCAACAAAGAGATTGCCAACCAAATTAGAAAATAAATAATGCGATTCACGGACCGCGAAAGCCATATACAAGAAGCGGCTCTAAATTCACAATTTCAACAACAAGACTGAGATTCTCAATCGGGAAATCATATTGCTTAACTTGGGCAAGATAGTTCCAGGTAAAGGGGTGGTCATGTACGACACGGAAACCTTCACGTTTTCATTATCTCATAAATAAGTATGAAGGATACTCCGAAGATTGAGTTCATTGTGATATTTCGAACTAGCTATATCTTTGCTAGTATAAGTTCTAAATTATGTAGATGTTAATACGCTATGTTAACGATTCTAAATTTAACGGAAAGAGCAGATTACTTCTGTGTGTTTTGTTTCCAACAGCAGGGATAAATAGTTTAATGTGATATGTTGTTTAAGCGCAGTAATGAATTCCATTGATGTTACTTTATATAAAGACTAGTCTTGTCGTTAAGCAGTATAATAATAAAGAAAACGACCATGTCATTTAACAATAACTTTATTTTCTGTCAACACCTTAACGAGCCCATGTGCTGTCAAATTGGACTTGCTTTGCACCAATATCTTAAACGCACAATTGCCGTTAGATAGAAAAATATCAGTTTGAAGGTCCGTCGTAATCTTGGAAGGGCAAATCAAAGAAGGTGTTTCCGCCTATAGATGTTCGACGGTCCATGCCGTATAAAGTTGCTACACTAGCTCGGCGTTTTGGAGTCAGAGGTTTCAGGAGACCGTTTCGTAAGAGAGGGTTTAGTCGACCCACCATAAGGTCATCAGCAGGCTGTGTTGCAGCATCAACCATAGCCTGTGCTTCTCTGTCAACAGACAGCTCAACTTTTGACGTGATTTCATTGAAGGATGCGCCACGATAAGCTAACGAGAATCGATTCTCGTTCTCTTGAGAAAGCGTCTGTTTAGCAGCTCGTTTGGCAGCTTTAGCTCTGGAATGCCGTTTAATCTTCTTGTCGGCTTCCAGAAACTCTCTGAAACAAAGACATGAAGTGTCAAAGTAATTTAACTGCTTCACATATCAAAGCTGCCAGGATATATTCATGAGCGATGAGGAAAGACATCAACCCAAACTTCATTGCATCTATCGGTTTATCCATACAGTCATCAGGGGTTCATAGACGTCAAAATATTGAGTTTTTTACTGAACAAAATTCGTTTTTTTTAGTGTTCTATTGAATTTTTCTCATCTTTTAATGCCAACTATTTATTTTTATAATACTTAAACATAATAAATGGAGTCTGAATTGAGTTTTTTAAAAATGATGCGTAAAAATGATGTCTCAAATTGAGTTTATTCTCCAGCTTAACTACCATTTAGGGTAGTTAAATTGGACTTCTATGAACCCCTGGACGGTCATAAGGTGAAAATATATGCTTTTATAAACTTCGAACGATTTTCACATTTATTTGAAAATTTATTTCTATCTTATTAGTGTGCGCCACCTTGGCGAAATTGAAATTAAGTTTAGTCGCTTGGCAGATGTTTGACTCAAAACAATATAGTGTGTTCGTGAATCTGTATAAACAGCAGGGTTAACTACTGCCATTGCTTTAGAGTAAATCGTTTATACGTACTGTAGGTCTATAATGCCATCCCGTTTAAAGTCGATGAAGTCCATAGCCTTGTCCACCGACGCCGCAGACACAGGGATCCCAGATTCCTATAAACGAAGATACAATATAAATATTAATCTGATTTATCTGTTAAGATTATTTAGAACGAATGTCACTAAAGCATACCCTGAAAAGCCAATTTTACAAACATTACACAAATCAACCGGCTTAAGCAGGGGGAGGGGGAAGGTTGTTAGATTCGACATCGGACACGATTTCAGAATTTGTACTATCTTAACGCCCGATCGAGCAATTAACTATAATTTGTTACGCATCTTTATTTATGACAAATAATGATATCTCCTTCCTTTGTACTTGACATGCTGTGTTTCGATATATAAATTTATCACATAATATTATGTTCAATTCAAAATAAAGCACATGAATTGTCGCTTCCTGTGCTGGATAACGCTCGAGCTACTGCTGTTCAATACCTTGAATAGTTTATGCAGCTCCGCTTTACTGACGGTGTTTGTTTTCTCTTTGTCCAGTTTGGAGAAGAAATCCACTGCTCTCATTTTCTCCTTAAGAGTGTACAACATTTCTATAGGATCCAGGGTGAAGACGTCGTCTTTCTTGTCGTAATCCTTTAGTAGTTTATTTCTGTTCAAATGATTTAAAGGCAAGGCCGCCTCGTATCGAACCTCGAACATTCGTTGTGATTCTAACCCATCTAAAATATCCAGAAACTGCTCGTCAACAACGATACCCTATTGTAAAAACACATCGAAATTAATAAATCCATTTACTAGTTTAACGAGTTTAAAGGTATTGATTAACAGCTTAAATAACTAAACTCAACAACTCTTTATCCACTACACATGTCTACTGGCCTACATTTTATTTATATTCATTAGTTTGCGAATCTAAAATCACTGACAGGGACAATAAAGCAAACATTTATTTTTCTTTTTTTGCGAACTAAGCAATAATTCTATGCTCTTAAAAAAATCAATTTAAAATATGGAATTCATATCAGATCAACATTAATCCAGTCTTGTTATATACCACATTGACTAGTATTTTAGGTCAAGTGTAGCGAGAAATTAAATTTTAACAATTGTTAATCAATTAAATTTAAGAATTGTTTTCAAGTAAACCAGCGTAGAATTTCGTTCAACCGACTCAATTTATTTTCAGTGTAACAATTACTTACATCTAGATCAAGATATGTGAGCGCCATGTTTGGTGAGTCCCGAATACTGGCTAAAATAACTCCACTAAAAGGCACTGTGATTGGGTTATGGCTTAACTAAAGAGAAAAATTAGAACATTAAGAGAATTTAAATATTCAAGGTTTCTTTTTTGACTTCATACTGCAAAGAGTAATTTTATTTTTAAGAAAAGTTAGGTAACATGGTCATCAAACAAATCCACATAAACACGAGAAGTGTCCTAGCCTTTATGAGGACCATTACCAAAACAAGCTCAAGTTTTGGCTGGGCAACACATTTAGACAACCCTAACAGTTATATTTCACACTTTCGCCCGGGTTATTTCATAAATTCCGAGTACAAGCATCAATATTGTTGCAGATGTTTATTTGAAAACGAAGATGACTTAGATATATTTATTAATTCTACAAAGATTAAGGTAGGACAATAAAACTGTTTAACGGAGTGAAAGTTGTTTGTAGTTTTGTTTTGAATATCATTCAAGGCTTTTCTTTGACAAATCCTTACATGAGGTTTTGATACTCACATTTAATTTGATGAGAGTTTTATTTTTGGTGACGCCTTTGAGAAGTTGCAATAAGGCTGGCGGATGAATACGATTACAACTGAGGTCAAGATCAAGTAGGGTCGTGTTTTTCGCCATGGCTTCTCCAATCGCCATTGATCCCCCGTAAGCGAAACCATTCCATCCGAGTTTGACTGTGACTAAGGAAGTGTTTTTCTGTCAAACGATTGGAAATATAATTGATAGTTTTAAACATGTGCATGGTTTCCTACATATATTAGCTGGCATATAACGTAAACTCACAAAGTATATATATTTATCTAATTTTGTTTCCTATTTATTAACTGTTTGACACTACTACATAATATGTACTAATGTGTATATTAAAATCATTGCTACATTGTATGTCATATAATGCGGTAATACTATTTAACATTTAATGAAGCCAACCAATACAATTATTGTTTTCTAAATGCCATGCTTGTAAACATGTGTGTATTTCTATGATATATATTAAATTTGTATAGCATATGAGTTATTCTTTAAATGGTCTTTGACAGTTTCATTTACGTTCATTACCTCTAGTGATTTGGCGATATCAATGGCACCTTTACACCGGATATGATTCCAACTTAAATCGAGTTCCTTCAGGTTCTTGTTGTCGGCTATGAAACATGGGAAACAATAAATATTTAGGTAAAACCATCAGATCATTGGTGTAGTGAAAATTATCATTTCAACATTGAATTTGTTATATCAGCCTATAATATAATACATGTTAACTTTCCAATTTGGTTATTTGGCACCATATTGTATCAGGCCTGTCCTCCGTCTGAGGACAGTATACATGTATATGAAGTATATTTACGCTGTCAGCTCTGGAGGAAGATAAATTTTCCAACAGATCATGTGTATATAACACTTCGCATGTTGGCTCTGCTGCTGTTTACTCTTTGGAAGTAGACCGCAGTCATATACGCAAAGCAGCCTTGAGCACGGCGTAAAACACCAATCAATCAATAATCAAACAATGCATCGAACCTTCAGATGCAAATTGTAACACCAATAGGTCCAATTAACCTGTCATTGGCTTTCTCTTCTTCCATATGTTATATTAGTGGGTGATCAAAGGGTACTTAGACGTTAAAACGTTAAAGTATGTGCTTAAACAAACAAGTTTGAAAAACAGTTAAAGAGTGTTTGAGTTGATCCACCCACCTAATGCATCGCCTATAATTTTCCCTGCATCTTCGCGTAGTTCATTGTGGCTGATATTCAACCTCTGTAGAGCAGTGCCAGTCTGGAAAAGAAACAGAATTGATATCATCACACTTTATACAGAGTAAACATTTCATATACTGCAGATAAATTAAATTTACACGAAACTGCTGCGGTAGTTGCATTTCTTTCACAAAAATCCCAGGAGAGTAAAATGTTATTGAAATTTGATAACCTCTAGTTACACATAGGCCCTGCCCTACTGCTCGATTTCAAAAGGAACTGACGTGTGGCATTCAAAGAATACTTAAACAGTTTCAAGTCTACTTACGTAGATAATCTCAGCTATATGTACACCATCTGAATCGCGTAAACCATTGCCTGAAAAAAGTCAGGAAATTCAGACGTTTCAATTTGTATCATATTTAGACCGAGGAATAATTATACCGTTTAAGGGTGGGAAATTCTCTAGTCTTGTTGTCAGAGATGATAAACACACTGCGTTGAGCTTATTATATTTGCGATGTACCTTCACTGAGTAAATGATTCCGCAGAGGATAAAAACATAGTGCTTATTCATAATCAAGATCAGGACACGTTGCCCGCTAGATACTGGAATAATTATTCTGCCTCGCGTCACAGCGTTCACCAATATAAAGCAGACGCTGGGCCGTTTCATACAGGGTTACAATGTAAGGTAATTTCGCTAATGTTAATCTGGGGGGAAAATTGCCCCAAACTGGAACGAATACATTTTGTTTAACAAAACCAGTGGTGCATGTTTGAGAATGAACTCTCAGCTCTAGACAATTAAAGTCCAACTCACTCTTCGCGCTCGTTGAACATCAGTATTCCTAGCAGTATTCGTATATTGTTCTAAATATGAGGTTTACAAAAATACAGAAACAATAATGAAATAAATTTTAAAGAAATTTAATATAAAATGAAATCAATAACTCCTTTTTGATATCAGAAATAAGACAAATGAAGAAAAATTAACAAGTACTGAGGTTAACGTATAAACCTTTTTTATTGAGAACTTCGATGTTTTTTAATATGGATGTTATTTCCATAGAGGTAATTGGGTATTAATTTGATATCAACTTTTGATTCGGTTTTACGCTTTACTTAAATGTTACTTCACTCATATAGCGACCTGACAGACCAATAGGTGAAGTAAATCATTACCGACGACTCTGGAAATAATATATTAAAATTTATAATAAGATAAGAAAATAAAACACTAATAATTCTCTGATTTCATTAACTTACCTGACACATTTAATGTCCTGATGATTCCATTGTCTTTAATCGCTTCTGCCAAACATTTGATACCATGACCAGACAGATTATTTTCGGCAATATTCTATAAATATATAGAAATAGTGCAATATAGGATTTACTGGAAGTATAAGGACCAACCACAAACATGACACTTGTGTGTACCTCCAAAAAATATGTAAAGCACTGAGTTACTGTATCCTTTTTAGCACAACACTGTTATTCGAATTAGTACAATATATATGAATAGAAATATATCGATCAGTCTTACCAATTCATTGACTACTGAGTTTTCTAATAACATCAGACACACATACTGGACAGTCTTTTGATCCATAAATATTCCAGACAGATCCAACACCCGACAAAAAACATCTCTCTGAAGAGAAAACATCAAATAACACAGGCGTTTATTGGTGTTCAATGCTGTAATCAAAGGAAATAAATGTTTAGAGGGATTGGACAGGTAGTCAGGTGTAAAAAATTAAAAAATTAAAAACTTTTCTGAAAACTTCTCTTGGTTATGTTGATAATGTAGCAAGTTTGACGAAACAATTCAACATTTAATAACTTTTTTAGATGGAAAGGTCAAAATATGTGCTTCAAAGATTATGTGTATAAAAATGCGGAACAGATTTAAGGGATTACCTAGTCTAGACCGATTGCAATCTTGTTTGTGGCTTATACATTAAGTCTAACAACGAGAGGTCGACAGATCAATTGGGGTGTGTATGTGTGCGTCGTCTTTTATTGTAAAGTGATCAGTTCAACCATTCCTGTGTTCGTAGTGCTTATTCAGTCAGCACGGTAGAATAAACATTTATGCCAGCAACTCATGCTGGTTATTTACAAATGGGTACTCGAAGTCAAGAAAGGGGATATCACTAAATTAGCCTTTTAAGACAGTTTGTTAAAAACCTAATTTACAAAACGAAAAAAATGAATAAAAAGTAATCCGTCTTTTCGGTCAGTGTAAAATAAATATATTATTCATTGAGTCTATCCAAAAAGAATTCGGCGGTTCATTGATTTTACACACGTTTAATCTGTTTTCTCCGCTGTCATTTTTTTGTGTGTGTCATTTTACAGATAACCGTATGACAAGTCTTCGAAATTTAGCAAGCATAATGTTTAATTTAAATACATGTCTACAAGGACGTAGAATCTTGAAATAAAAAAATCTCACCATCTGAGAGAAATAAGAGATACAAAATTTAAATTTCTCCTCGTTTTTAATATAATAAAATTAAAAAATAAGCACAAAAGCCAAGAAGAAATCCAAGTCTTAGTTTGTACTGATGACTCGCCCTGGAGTATTTAAAACTAAGGCGAAATGAGAATATGTACCACAAAAAAATGAGGATCAGCAATCCAACTCTCGAACACATAGCACAACAGTGAACGATCGAGAACTTAGCTCGCAACAACAAAGATTGCTCTCGTATCTCTATTATCACAATGAATCTTAGTAACAGTGATAGGATTGCCCCTAAATTCAATTTAGTACTGAACCAAAACAAGTCCAAGCTACAACATTCTATTCGATTCAATGTTGCCAAGGGCGGTACTCAAGGGCATTTCACTTACATTATGACAATGGCCTACTCCTTAAATAAATAAATAGTCACACTATTTCAAAATATTAAATGTTTTGTTCTGTAACAAGTTTGAGGTCTCCACGATAAACAGTTTTCAAGACATACGCTACTGTCTAAGTATAGTCAGCCACTGACACTGCGCAATAGGCATTTAAGGATTGACGATCAAAGCCAATGTACACAATGTAACACAATGTGGTCAGCTTATTTCAATAAATCTATTGAGTGGTCAGATATTGTAGTGGAAGAAGCAATTTACTTTATTTATCATTTGTACAACACCTCAACAAACGATTAAATACACATCAGGGAGACTACTCTTCTGTGAGAATGCCATTATTCCCGAGCACTTTATCATTGACTCAATTTGCTCCGTGAAAAGATCAATTTTAAATGCTTTAATTGAACTATTTTTAGTTAGAATTTACAATTCGTGTTTTCACTATCATAAACTTCGCATGTTTAGTTTGAAACAAAAGAGTTGTTCATTTGTTCATTGAACAAATTGTTCATTTTGAGCATAACATAAGCCAGAGCGATATATGTTTTCGATGTTTGTACAGATATATACATTTTCATAGATTTCTAGCGGACATGATATAGCGATGTAAGCGACTTCCATTGGAAATTTCATATGAGTACCACCGCTTACCAGAAGAGCTGTAGACAGGGCTTTGATGTCTCTCGGTCCAAGAATTGATCGCCTCAAACATATTCTGTTGCTTCCAAACTGTTTTGAGATTTCTCTTAATGGTATTACCTTCAGGGTTTTACATGCGTCTGTGTACTTCCTTCTTGTGGACCGCCCTGGTTCGAACGGGACATTTTCAGATACTGTAAATGAAATAGTAGTGCTTTATCAACGGAGGCATTAGTCTGAAAGCTCTATTTCTCTACACGTAACTACAACACAAAATTGGGCGTGTATAAGTGTATTTCGGAGTCCTATGAAAGGATGATAATCAGGCCTGCTTAATAATAATTAATATAATTATAATTTTAATTTAGGCATAAATATATATATATAAAGGTATATAAAGGTATATAATTGAGGAAAGCCGTGACAGTTAAGTAGAAGACAAGTGAACTTGACAATTTTTTAGCAAATCGTACATTTACAATTTTTCTGGTAGTTTTGAAGGATTTTTAATTTTATTTTCAAGGATGACATACGGAAGCAAGTCCCATTAACATGTTTCCACTCAACTGAACCAAAGTTTATTGTTGATTGAATTATGAATATGTCTTCTCAGAGGTTTATAATAAGAAGGTTATCTTTACCTTTGAGTGGTTGTGGTGTTTCGTCTCCAGATAAACTGTCAAAGTCATGCACGTCTTCGTCGGAGCGATTAGACTTAGAAGAGGAATCGGGAGTGTACCCATCTCTTAGCACTTTGGTAAAATAAGCCACAGCTTCGTGTCCTTCAGTATTCATCTGGGTTTCCTTCATGTTAACAAAACTGAACGCTGGTAAATAATTTATATCATGTTTGAACACAAGCAAGACATTCCTGGAAGGTTTTCATGCAAGAAAATGGTAGTATTGTTTCATGCAGCCATAGACAAGCCGTGCAATATGACGACTTGATAAGTACAACTACGCAGAAAGTCGTTAAAACAGATCATGTAGTTTTGAAACGATTATTTTATGGTGTTCGCAAGTACACCTGCTAATCTCTTCCTAGACACCTTTAAACTATAATCTTTCGTGTCGGCGGACCATGCTACTAGTGAGAAAATATGTTTGTTGTTCATGTGAGACGGCGCCTCTAGGCATTATTCACGTGGTCAATCGTCTTAATACCAAACTATGAAAATAGCGTCTGTATAAATGCTAAGAGTCCACGTTTACAAACACGTGAGTCGAGTATTACCGCATGATCTAAATTTAACCATTCGCGCTAATTAACCGTTCTAGGGGCATGGGAGCATTTGCTTTAGTGCTTATGAACTAAAGATCTTGCACAATACATTCGATACATTATATCCGGCGTGATCAAACATTTAAACCATATATATTCGAGTAGCATTCAGTGTTATCGAAGATACGTTATTGTAAGCAAAATCATTGCAAGATTGTTATGTGTATTGCATTTGGATAATTTATATGTTCTCTTTGTGTATATCAAAATTCGATCCAGATAAGATCTAATTTAATTCAATTTGTATGTATAACTACTTTTAATGATAGTTATACAAAGTCTCTTGCTGCAGACGTCCTTAATGCCATTCCCTGTCCCAACGGCATTTTGATCGAGTCCCTGAGAAAACCGTCTTTAACGACAGGATTAGAGTTTATTTTTTATTTTATTTTTACATAATATTTGTAAAAAGTAATCACACTGGCACAAAGATGCAGTGCTCTACATTATTTTCGAGCAGCCACGCGGTGTAGCGATTTGTGTGAATTGGGCTTTAGAGAGAATATGCCATCACGTGATGCGATTTGACCAGGTGGTTTTTACCATTCAACTTAATCCAAAAACTTTAACAAGCATACGAATTAATGATACCATATTCAAATATATTAGATTGGGCATACTAGCCAACCGACTATATTCGACGTATCGTATTTACAACTCTGTTATAGTGTGATTTTTGTTTGAACAAATCCATTATCATAAAGTGTTGCGTCGTGGTATTTTATATATTTTCAAAAAATAATAACACTGGCACAGGGAAGTTGACTACTTATAAACAGACAAATCTTTCCTTGCTCTAGACATACTCTCAGATATAAGTCACTGAATATACCTTAGCCACGGCATGTTATGATATTGTTTGCTTGATGTGGAGTCTAAAGTCACACTCAATAGTATTCTATTGATTTGACGACGGATTATCCACTTAGTAGTCCGAGAATAACATCAACCGTTGGACTCCTTATACACCTTGACTTGTTATCCCCAGAGCTAAAAATATACGGGTTTTGACATCATGTTTTGTATGAATAGACTTTATCTAACTGGGTGTCATACAGGTTGATCATTGAACCGAGAGAGTTAGACCTTTCTCGGAGACTCTACCTGATCTGCAGTCCATTTGGGCAATAACATTAACGGTTCCAGATTTCTGTTCGATTTCTTCTTCCGAAAGTTGTAATGAGTCAGTATGTTATTCGCTGTGGTCTGTTATGATCGGATGTTTTTTTTAATTATGAGACGCCAAGGCTCAGTTGTATAAAAGAGGAGTTTAACTGCTGAGTTCAAATATCACGGTGCGGGTATTTTAGGCGCGGGGGTGGGGAAGGGGGGGGGGGGGGCATGCACTGAATGCCGGTAATCCATAGTCATGAGATAAAGGTAATGGCTATTGAGAACGACCATAAACGCCAATCAATAAAAGCTGCAAGCAAACAATAAAACCAGTAAACAAGCAAACAATCAAGTCAGCGAGCTAACGAACGGACAAACAAAAAGACAGACAGAAAAACAAGCACACAGACAAATAGAATAATATGTAATACAGAAATAAAAACAAAGACATAACCAAAGTAGGTATATCATCAATTACATGAAAAGGGAAAGTGTCTTTAAATGGCGACGGATATAGCTTTACCATTGAGTTGTGAGGCTGAACTAAAATGTCTTGAAATGGCAAGGAGCACATCTCTTCTTTAAGAAATGACACAATCTATAAGAATGACACGAGTAAGCAAGCTAGGTTCGATTGCGTATGTCCATAAGGATAAGACCTGGACTTATACTGGTGAACCCAAAGACACAACTCTGAAAGACCGAACATTTGTATTCGTCTAGTAGTTCTGCAGAATAGATAAGATCTTGTCAATCTGTCCTAGCTACATAACTGACAGTCTCGTTGTAATGACATATTTGTTGCTTTTTTTTTTTACTGACACCTAAGTTGGAAATAAAAAAATATCTTGTTATCAGGGTATATAGTATAGTATGCTCAGAAAATAAAACGAAATTTTACAAGCTAATGAGAACTTGTTCGAATGTTTGGGTATTTTATTTTTGACTAACAAACGAAAAAGTTATATGCACGCACCAATAATTATGCAGTCAACGTTAACAAGTTTACGTCTAAACATTGTTTTTTCCACCAACCCTTTAAGATATGGATAACATTGGAAAAACTTGCTAGGCATTATGTACTTTTTTCTGTATAAACTGAACGGTACATACTCGAGTAACGCTATTTCGTAACATAAGTTGGAAGAGCAGAATAGATTAAACAAAATATCAAAGAAGCGCGAATGGCAGTGTAGGATCGGATTACAAGCTAATAAACCTCAAACGAAATACGATATTAAGATAGCACATGCTTCTCGTATCCAGAATCTCCACAAAAGTCTGAAACCGTTAGACTCAACTTACATTATATGTTTCCATTGGTTCAATAAGCATGTGATTCAATCTGAGAATTATCAAGCGTGACTGAATTGGTGTTTCTTTGTTTGATTGGGATTTAACGTCGTACTCAAGGGTAATTGAACTGGCGAACTGATCAGTAAACTTCCTTGATATCTCGAAAGCTTGTTATAATATACAGTAAAAAATGTACAAGTCGCGTTACTTGTAATTTCTTATATTAAACTTCCCAACATAATTACAGATATGTACCTGTTTCAATTTCTTCTCAAATTGCATGTCAGTGTGCGGTTGTATGGCAACTTCCAGATGCACTGGTGCTCACAGTGCTAAGGGTCTACGCCAAGCCGGTCTGTTTATGATTTCTTTGTATTTAGCCATGTGAATGTCCTGTCGTTTTATTGTTCTATATCATTGAACTCGATAGTGGTTTCCTTAACTCATTCCATGCACTTGGCAACTGTTATGTGAGTGAAATAACCTTAAATACGACGTTCAATCCCAATCAAAGAAACCAAATACATGTATAAGAAGAGAAAAGAAAATAAAGCTACCCTGAGCAGATAGATCGAGGATTGGTGTTCGGGGTGTCTATATACCTTTAATAATACCTTGATAAAATCCGTTTATTGTATGCACGTTAAACTTTTCTGTGTCGTCATCAACTCAAACAATTAGTTTATTAACGTCCTTTCACAATACCTGATCTGATTGAATATATTATGTGACATGCTGTTAAATTAAGGATTTTTATATTATTATACAAGAGGGGAAAACGACTCTTGCATACTTTCAAATTTGTTAGCCACACATATGGTTTCACGCTATTTATTGAACTGAAATGAAGACACATGGGGGTAAAGAGGGTTTAAATACATGTTTTATCAGATCGACGGTTAGATGTCTAAATTACCCGAAATATGGTTACCTTCGGAGTTTATAAAACTCTACTAAAATAGCAGAATTCTTCAAGTAAAGACCTTTTTGTCTTTCAAATAAATTATTAGCTTACTCTCGTTTCATCTAGGTCACTTTCGTATAAATTCATTAAAGTTGATAATTTTACACAGAGTTTAAATTGGAAGCATTACTTTACGGTAAAAAAAAAATCAGAGAGGGTTTTTTTTTCAAGGAAAATTATATCAGTATATATAGTTTAACTTACATTCAAACATGACGGTATCTCGAGTTACGGGGTGTTTTGTTAATTTTGTTGTCGCTTTGAAACTACTCCGAGTGTGATATTAATTACACATGGTGTGTTCTTTCCAGTTTAGTCAATCCTTATCAGCTTTTCCTTTAAGTTAGTATCGACGATGTGGCCTTATAAGTAGACTATGCACGAAGACTTTGTGCCATCGACGGATTGAAAAAAATCAACGTTCAGAAAACAACTGAATGGTCAAAAAGAGAAAATAATTGCCAGGCAAATGTTAAAAAAAACACCAACCAGAAAAACAAACAAACTAATTTAATGTTAGTTTTCACTGCGCCCATTCCCTACCCCTTCCAGAAAATCAATCTGGTGTTATCTTAATATTTGAAATTGTCTTAAACGATGTAGGCCTTATCCCTGTAACAGTCAGTTGGATGAGAAGTCTGTAAAAACCATTGCGTCAGGATGGCGTACAAGGCACGTGGGAACAAAACGAGACGATTAACCAATATAGATTTACACTTCCGGAAAATGGAGCGCGATTTTCCTTCGATCTTTTTCCTTTTTTAAATATGCTTTTCGATGTCTCTGTTATGGATGCAGCCAGAAAAAACTTCATAAAAAACTTGCATAAATTTCATTCAAACAAATGAGACCAAATTCCATTGCAATTGCAAAACCTGGCCTCCGACTATAAATGTATATTGCTTCGCATGGCTCAGGTTCACAATTCAATATGCTTCCATTGCCGTGTCCGGTTGAGTGAAT
Organism: Mopalia vespertina; assembly: GCA_030265115.1. Classification (NCBI taxonomy): domain Eukaryota; kingdom Metazoa; phylum Mollusca; class Polyplacophora; order Chitonida; family Mopaliidae; genus Mopalia; species Mopalia vespertina. The sequence continues at coordinate 15,331 of JAQQZZ010092756.1, forward strand.
ATCAACAAACAACACTTTGTTCAAAACAACGCAGATGTCGTCATGCGCAATATATTAAATGGGGTGATTTTATCACACACTTTGTACACTGTATAAAGTCTTCATAAGCCGTTGGTGTGAAATAATTCCGACATGCCAGATCGAATTCCATTGCCTCTCATGCTAATATGTATTTAAAGGGAAATAAACAAAATTAAACACTACAATGCGGTTTTCATGAATACATAAAGTCAGCAGTTTCAAAAAATGATTTTATTGATGCAAAATAGTACTAAACCTTCCTCATTTTCTCGTTGCTGTGTATATGTCAGGTAGTCTAAATAGCGCCTCAGTCCCTTTCCCCGTTTTCTTGTTGCCGTTTTATGTCAGGAAATATTAAATAACCCCCCCCCCACCATTTTCTCGTTGCCGTTTATATATCAGGTAGCTCTAAATAACATATCACCTTCACAATTTTCTTATTGCCGTTTATATGCCAGGTAATTTCTTAATAGCGTCTCAGTCCCTTCCCCCATTTTCTTGTTGCCGTTTTTATGTCAGGAAATATTAAATAACGTTTTACTCCCCCATTTTCTTGTTGCCGTTTATATGTCAGGTAGTTCTTAATAACATATCACTTTCACAATTTTCTTATTGCCGTTTATATGTCAGGTAATTCTTTATAGCGTCTCAGTCCCTTCCCTCATTTTCTCGTTGCCGTTTATATGTCAGGTAGTTCTAATAACATATCACCTTCACAATTTTCTTAATGCCGTTTATATGTCAGGTAATTCTTAATAGCGTCTCAGTCCCTTCCCCCATTTTCTTGTTGCCGTTTATATGTCAGGAAATATTAAATAACGTTTCACTCCTCCATTTGCTTGTTGCCGTTTATATGTCAGGTAATATTGAATAACGTTTCACTCCCCCATTTGCTTGTTGCCGTTTATATGCCGAGTAATATTGAATAACGTTTCACTTCCCCATTTGCTTGTTGCCGTTTATATGCCGGGTAATATTGAATAACGTTTCACTTCCCCCATCTTCTTGTTGCCGTTTACATGTCAGGTATCAACATATAAACAGCAACAAGAAAATGGAGACGTTATTTAGAACCAAATGTAATTTCGGTTACCTTGTAAGACATATGCAATTGAGGCCGATTTTGTGGATACCATACAGAAGATACATCGACAAAGTGTACCATTATCAATAATGATAATCGTCAGGGAAAAGAAAGAAGAATGTGGTTTAATGAACCTTTGTTGTGAAGATGTTTTGACGACTGTTTATGTTTAAATACTAGGAAATGTTACACAAACAACTAGACTTTTGGTAGCACTTTCAAAAATGGTATTGCGAGTCCGATGGTACTTTTCGTTATCTTGTTAGACCCAATTAAGGTCATTGTTTGTGGGCGTTTCCTACCATGTATAAGCGATGCCTCTTTAAAATTGCCATTATCCTATAAACATTCGTGATAATCGTGACAAACCAAAAGTGTATGTAGGTTTTTTTAAAAATAATTAAATAGGTAAATTGTGTACCAATGACGCCCTTTTCCCATATCATATTAACACGCGAAGCTATTGATAAAAATCTATTCTGTCAAGCTCACTTTCTTATAAGTATTTTAGCTTTCTTATTCTGACGATGGAGTTGACATCTTTTTAACTATATCTGTTTATGCTAGAATTGAAGAGAATGTAGGAGGTACCGGAAAGTGGGGTGAACTACGCGAAATACCGAAGATTACATGGCGTGGCTTACAGGCCCTATATTCCTAGGGGTGTATATACAGTGTTGTATCATATTGAAAAAATCTCGATATTTGTCGGTAAATAGAATGTAAAGCCTCTTAAAAAATTATGTCCAATAGATACGTACATAGACTTCTTAAATATCGCTCAAAAAATATTTTTAAATTTGGAAATATAGTGCCGTTCTGGGGCCTTAGTCGGCCCTTATACTGTTGTATATCAGTATGATGAGATCAGAGTATGCCTCTTAAAATCCATATGTTTTTAGCGTTTACAATTTTTGACCTTTTCGATAATATTTCAATTATTTCAAATACAGTTATCTAATTTCTAATCTCTTCACTTGATGTCATGCTCACCTGCCCCATTTCCCTTGTAAACATGGAAAAGTAAAGTTTATTTATTAATCACAAGT
>JAQQZZ010092767.1:0-17482 GCA_030265115.1 Mopalia vespertina
AATAACGCGGTAATAGGTATTTCACTCGCATATATGGGGTATTGTACATCAATGTTAAAATTGTTGTATATAGGAAGCTTGGCTGAGAAAGCTGGGACGGCCTTTACACTTAAAACTGAGTAGTTCAAAACAATTTTAAAAGTATTTAACATAAAATGATGAAAGACAATTTCATTTGATTTAAGTTTTTAAATATTTATTTCTGTATAATTTTTTTTACAATCGTTTTCTGTTCCAATACATTTGTCAGACACGAGAATGAGTCCGATGATATGTTCTGTGATGTATACCGACGGTCCTGGACACGTGGAAATGTATGGTGTGTGTTGTTGTTGTTGACTGTTATCTGCACAGGGGGTCTAACGGGAAACAGGATGGGTTGCCACTCAGGGAGAAATCTCAATGGGTTATGCGGCGTGGTTGATTCATCTAGCATTGGAGCATATCCTGTAAGAAAAAAAGAAAAACAAAAAAAAGTACAAAATGTAATAGTTTCGAGGGGCCAGGATAATTTGAACATATTTTATTTTACCTGGAAACAAAACTAGCTAGTCATCTATGTGATCCATTAACCATATTTGACTCCTACCAACTCAAGTGTAAAACTACGGATACTGTTTGAGAGATTGTGGAAAGAAATTTGTTGACTGTTCGGTTGCCTATATAGCTTGTAAGGGCTTGATAATAAATAAAATACGTTATTGACAAAAATACTGTTTTTTTTTTCTTTCATAATTATATTTATAAAGTGTGTGACACATACATTCGAGAATTTTTTTTAAAAATTAAGTGAAGAAATCAAAATTTAATTAAAAAAATGTATTTATTCCTATCTAGACTTTAGAATAGAAGACAGGTCTTGAAACGAAAAGGCTACAACACGACAACGCAGACTGACTTTAAAAGGTTATTGGTTCACCTGCTTGCCATATCGTGAAAACTTAAAAACAAGACAAAGACCTGCGCTCTTATAAACGAAGTGACTGTTTTTATTAGCTAGTACTAGTCTTATGGTTTGGATAACCGAATAATTTATATCCAATGTTATATTTGTGTAACAAAACATTACAAGAGGATGTATATTTTTTAGTTAACTGTATGTCGGTTGCATGCGTGCATTACAAGTGGGTATTTGATAGGCGATATCATGAGGAAAATAGATAAAAAAAAATAATAGGAAAAGCAGGTATATTTGTAAAAGCCGTTATCGCGCATTAACAGCATTTTCCTTATTTCTGTATAACTTTATCTTTTTTTTCAGCATGAGACTGGAAAAACTTATACTCGAAATTTGATGGATGGGCCAAGAGGGCTGGGTACCCAGCACTTTATATGGGTTGCCTGACGTATAAAGTCCTTGTTTCGATTGTCGTACACGTCTCAGTCTGTAAATTATTCTAAACTGGAATCAGTTCACATAAAAAAGATGTTGTTAGCAGACAAAATAAAAAATAATGTGGTCCCTAAATAGCTTGATCTCTATCTCAAATAGTTATTGTCAATTTGCATTAAATCGCTATGTAATATTTTAACTGAGATCCAATACAGCTATAGTTTAATGCTGTTATAATTAATAGCTATTGACTTGTCGTACCAACGAAAATAAGTCTTTAAGAAGGCTTGTCGTTTTCACCTTAGGCATATCGTATAAAATCCCACAACTTACGTAAATAAGGCGCTAGGATGGAATCCGTTGTTGGGTTGAGTCTCACTTTGTCCATACATACTGTACTTCGAACGGTCGTTTTGTGTAGATCCTTTAACTTAAATCTCTCCAGGAACTGAAAGTCTGGACCTAGATTATTACACATGGTATGACTGGAAACACAACTCTCCTGACAGCTGTCATCATGTGGCTCGGTATCTAATGGTGGGACAGAGAACTGGTTTGTTTCATCCAGTTCCCCCATTGCAACAAGAGCAATGTCTGACGGGGTGACCGAGTCCCGGATAAGGAATTCCCCACTACTAATCACAGCTCTTAAGCTCACCAAAGTTGTGCGTCCCGTAGCTGGTTTAAGTGTATGTAATAAAGCACTTGATATGCGATCACTTTCATCAGAGGCGACCGATGAAGCTGACGTCCTCAGTCCTTCTGCTATGTGTTCGTGTCCCAGGTTTGGAGATGTTTCCGGTTCTTGTTCGTAACTGTTGTGCTTATCAAACTGTCCACACATATCACTCTCAGATGAACAGTTCGATTGAGTCTCCATTATATCTTGGAATTCAGGAGATTTTCTGGAAGTAGAGCTATACTGACGCAACCGATCCGTTAACTCTTCAATTGTAGGCAAATGTTTTCTTGTATTGTCAACGTCCTCCCTGGATATCACTTCATTGTCTGCTTGCTGTTGAACATTATTTTCACATCCTATAAAAACCCTCTGCTTGATTTCTATATCTTTGCGTGCTTTGTTCGCAACATTGACTCCTCTAACCGGGTGTATTTTCCCGTTGTTCAAGCTGGTTCTCCAGTTTCGTTGATTCTCATTTCGTCCAGTTTCATGGGAAGCCCGTCTTAGCTCAGTGTCGCTCTTTATTAAATTTCTAGGTCCAATCCGTTTAGGTGGCACGTATGTCCTCGTGCTGGTGAAAGATTGAGAAGCTTTGTGCAGTTTTTCGCCTTTACTAATTGCGACATCAAAGTCATTCCAGGTGTCATCTTCCCCACTGGAAAACGTTTCGATTTCTACATCATCGAGATAAGCGTCGTCTTCTTCGACATCCTCTGTGGAAATAAAATTGAACACATCGTACCGAGTCACCGTATAAGCATCAACCATTTAATGAACACAAAGTTGAAGAAAGACATGCAATAAGTCCTACAACATAATATGTCAGTACGCTTTTTTGTTCCAGTTACCTACTTTGCTCTAGTATGTTAACACTCGTATAACCATTACCAACATGCAGATAGTAATTGAAGTCAGGATGTTCGATAAAAGAATGAATTACGTCATAGCGATCGTGACTGGCTCAGAACGTTCTATGAACAGACTCCAGCTACATGTCCATCAAAAAGAGTAACCGCATCCTTTATCGTTAATCCAATTAAAAATGAATAAAATATCTGTCACAATATCACCGTATTATTAGATTTATTATATGTAAGTAGATTATTCAATATTTGACCAGAAAATGCATAAAATAAAAAAACAGTATTTTGACTAATGTAAAATTATCTTTGGTTGAAAGGAAAACCACACCTTTAATTTGTCCTTAACTCGTCAATCGAAATACGGATGCGACACCTTGCGTTGTTTGTTTGACTTTCGCGAATTTGAACCAATTTTTGTTGGTGGTAAAAATAAGTTTAGTGCGAACAATCAACAATTAAACACAGCGGATTATGAAACATAATGAAGAGTTTAGGGAGACATGCATGTATAAGCCAATAAAAGTCCATCGACAAAATATTTCTTTACGTCATTTTGGTCCACTTGACTGCTATGCTTTTCTGTAGAAATCAGATCTCAAAATAACACTTTATGTGAATGATTCGAACTGTTTTGTTACTAGCTTGTCTTTCACAAATTAGAAGCAAATGTATTTGTTTATATATCTAAGTTCTTTGTACCTGCTATATCGTAAAATCCACTGGGCCTCTGGGTTTTTAAATGAAATCTGTCCATCTTCAAGACACCTGGGCTGTGAGTTGTAGTGCGTTACACGTCCTGACGTTTCTTCATATTCTGTAAATATAACAAATCAATCAGACAGCAAACTTGTGAGCAGTTGTCAAATATGTTCGAGTCATTTTGACAACACAAACACGTTACTGATTTCGTTTGCTCTTGTCTTCTTTGTTGTATAACTAAAGCTATTAAAATCTACATAAAGTTACACTGTGCCTACCAATTGTTTGTAAGAATCGGCAAACCAATTTAGTTCAACAACATTATATATGGTATTCAATCACATAAAGTCGTTCTGTACTAATTGGCTTTGCACATATACTCTCAAACAGATGCTTAATCAAGTACTGTATTCATACACCGAGCTGGCCCAATAGCTAGTTGCCTGGGCAACAATGCCCAACAACGCAACAAACGACGTTAATGACAAGGTAAACACAAAACGTAACGCTTAAGACGACGTAAGACAAAACGTCATAATTGTGACGTGACGTTATAAAGCGTTATCATATGTTATGTAATTGTTCCGTTTAGTGCTGCGAGTAGTTTAACGTCAAATTTCAATTTCTGCGTGTTGATATTTCATACGGAAGCGATAAATAATGTTGACGTTCCTGTGAAGTGTACCGCAAGAAACGAAATCCTGTTTGGGACGTCTATTAATGAAATAACGTTTTCGTTTTTTGGGAAAAATACTGCAAATTTTCTTATTATTCTTACAAAAGGGTACGTGTCTTTATACAATGCTTATTGGCACTTCCTGATTCTATACGAAGGTCTTTTGTTAAAAAATGTTACATTCTCTCTGTGGAAATTTACTATAGTTAACGTCTATTCTGGCTCTAAAGTATACAATAATTAAATTAATCGCTTCACATTTTACGGTTGTGTAAATGTGACTTTTTTCACTGTCGGAGTACATCGCGTAATATATAGAATCAATAATTCAATCAACCCATCAATAAAAATATGTTGACAAAACGACGCATGGCTGGCGTAAGCTTACTTACTGTATACAATTACCTATAACGGCGACCGTATAATTTTGTGTATATTGTTGATGTGCGGTTCCATACAATCCACATTTAATGCTAATGACTGCAGTCCCGTCCGTCTTTGAAAGAGGAGGAAGCACTTTGGAATTTTGGGGTAAATCGAATCGTTGTGTAAGCGACACATATAGAAACATTGAGATTTTAACAGTTCGCAATGACTGACATATTATTTTTCGTCCTCGCAAGCGTATTATGCTATATTTTAAGTTTGAAGCAGTTGGTAAACTTGTTTTCAAGTTGTTGTGTTCAAAACAAATACATTTATACGTGCTGCAAGTGTGACCATCTCGTTTTGTGTAATTTGGTGAAATGCAATCTCATCGATTTCTTAACAAGAGGACGCTACTCTCCAAGTTTAAAGTTATTTGGTTTATTTATTTTCACACCATAAACAGACATGAAAACTGTATGATTAGGCAAAGGCGGCCATGTTGTTTTGCGGAATGTGTGAAATGCCATTGGATCCGTCTTCTTGACAGGTGGAAGTTAAATTCCAAGTTTAAGTTAACAGTTTATTTAGTTTTCAAGTTAGTGTTCACGTCATACAGATGTTAAAAAATTACGCATTATTGGTCATGTTGTTTTGTGGAATTTCGTGCAATGCAATATTACTTTTAATTTGAGCAAAGTACAATCCAATTTTAATTTGACGTTTTCGTATTTGCATGCAGCGTGTGAAACGGATGGGGTTTATTATTTGCTTAGATGATTTTGTAACAATCTTGTTACAACTAGGTGGAGCAGAGTATATCCTGACCCGGAGGCCTTATGCCCTCTCTCCAACCAGACAGACAGTATAGGTACTTAACTGAAATACATTTGCATTCGAATGCTGCACATCAAACAAATAAATACCGTATATGTCATAATGCTAAATGAATTAGTTGTAGGAATTGGAGTCACTTCTCCGCTGATGCATTTCCTTCCTGTTTGTTGGTCATCGAATAAAAAAAAACTTTAAACAAAGTAAGTTTATTTCAAATTATAATATTCACAAATAAGTTGGGACTAGATTATGTGCCCTTAGTCGACTCAGATTACACGATATAGGTGGCGCCGCCACGCTTATTTGCTGTCGACATTCGTGTTTAAACGACTTTCTGATTGGCTGCTTGATTCTACTTTTGCCACGTTTTTGCCGCAAACTGCAGCAAGGTAGAAATATCAAAGTCTCGTCTTACGCATTTTGGCCCTTGCAATACGGGGGTTTCCAGTTATGACGTTACGGAAACAGAGTAACGCCCCTTTGCTAAATAACGTTATCGGTTTACGGCAAGGGCGGGCTAATCCACGATTTTTAACATGGGCGGTATAGGGAATATTGCATATTAACAGGTAAACGTTAATAAGACCATACGAAATTCCTTTACCCATAGCTTAAAACATTATTTTTTGCAAAAGTTACAATTTTAAAGCTATATTTTCTTCAAAACCAACAACCCGCAATGTTAAAGTATAGGCAGGCTGCCCTACTGTGCCATAAAGTGGCAACGTCATTTCGAAAAGGGACGTCACTCTGCATGTCGTAACGTCATAACTCAAAACCTTCGTATTGGAAGATGAGTGTGTATATGCTGGTAAATAGGCTTTCGGCGAACAGAATGTACAAATTTGATGCATAATTATTCTTACATTTATCCACTATCGTTTCGTTTCCGTGCTCTGAGCATGCAGACACCTCTGCGATAGGCTCACCGTCAGAAATCCCGACGAAACCATTTTAAAACGATTTTTTATCCATTTTTGAGCTATTATTTAACGAACAAATGGACAACCACATGTAAATATTATCATTAATGGTAATTCATGACAATATGCAAATTTTTTAGCGCAAGAGACAAAGGGATTATGTTTGTGACATTTTACATATATATATTCTCTGCGCAACGTCAAAGGTAATCACACTCTCAAAGTTCACTTTGCGTTTCATGGTGACGTCATACAGAGTATATAGCTACATAAAACGTCAAAAACATCAAGTCCCTTTGACGTCATTATTAACGTTATATGATCAAGGTTTTATGTGAAACAAAAAAGAAGTACCGAGCCCCACACAGAGGTGAATGCCAAATGAGCCTTTGGTAGAGATTGGCCGAGCGTAGTGATGATACTACTGTAAAGATAATCACGCGAGGTTGATCTGATTGGTGGATGTTCTGTCCTGTCATTGGTTGTTGCCCGTTATGTCAGGGGTGATTCCCGTCACCCATTGCAAGGCATGACACGCCGTCATTTGAGTTTTAAAAAAATACCTTAAGTACGACGTTAAACCCCAATCAAATACACCTAACTTATTTTAGCCCCCGGCTGCATTTTTAAGCAAACTAAAATGTTAACTCGATCATATTACTTTATATAGAGGTATACTCTAACGCTGATTTTTATACTTACAGGTTGGTTTTTTATTTATGGTAATTGATTATTGTGAAATGTTAGATCCAAGTGATGTTATGCCTCAATCCAAATTCCCTGACTACCATAGGCTACACAGGAAACATGTCTTCAACTACTGACAAGCAAGGATATCTTGGTATTCTGGTAATTCATTATTAATAATTGTAGATCCAAGTGACTGACATGTTGCACTAGCAGTTCATGGGCTGATGCTATGCCCCAATCCAAATCATAGAGCACTGGCTAAAACGGAGACTATTACCAACAAGGTACCTTTAACGACCAACAAACAAGGAGATCTCGGTATTCTGGAAATGACAATCGCCTATAATACTCAACTGTGATTATGGTGTGTCTGATGTTACTAAACCCATGTAGATTTTTTTTATCTTTTTGTTTGAGGGAGATTCCTGTTGCCCTGGTGCTCTCAGAGTTAAACGGGAACCGATAGCTGATCGGTTTGTGGTGTCTTTGTATTGCGTCTTGGGATTGTCCTGCATTTGCCCAGTATTGTCTTTGTTTGTTGCCAGTGGTGTCTAGGACGGTTTCCTTAACCCATTGACCTGGCACACCGTAATATCAGTGAAATAACCTTAAGTATGGAATCAAATCCCGATAAAACACACAAACAATACTTTGTAAAAGGATAACCACCTTTTCGTGTGGTACGATAATACTACATGGTATATGGTTAACGCTATATGGTTAAACAAAGTATAGCCATCATAAATGTTAATCAACAAACTTATACTGATATTCCGTTGACTTTGCTCCTGATTTTGGCAAATGTGTCCACTTTTCATTCCGGTGGAAGAAAATTATTCGCAAACTGATAGTGAGCTCTGACAACACCGATTGGTATTGGTCAAATTAAACAGCATGGGTTTGTTCCTATGGTTATCATTGAAACTGGCCGAAGGACATTGAAGTATTTTGCATACAAACTACCCTATGATGTACGAAAGACTTGAAGAGAATTCAGATCATATGCAGATAATATACATATAATGTACAGATAATATACAGACAATGTACAGATAATATACAAATAATATACAGATAATATACAAATAGTATACAGATAATATACAGATAGTATACAGATAATGTTCATATAATATACAGAATATACAAAAGGGCAGAATGTTCCAGGCAGACACATTCACCAGTGCTTGACATGCTATTCGATACAACCTTCAAAATAAGATGCTATGAGTGTGAACCACTCTTAACATGAAATATACCGCTATGAGCGTGAACCGCTCTGAACATGAAATATAATGTATATATGAGTGTGAACCGCTCTGAACATGAAATATAATGCTATGAGTGTGAACTGCTCTGAACATGAAATATAATGCTATGAGTGTGAACCGCTCTGAACATTAAATATAACGCTATGAGTGCGAACCGCTCTAAACATGAAATATAATATAAGACTGGTCATTTTATGGATCATTAATACTTATTTCGGTAAAAAGTAATTTTAAAGTATTAAACATTAATAAATAAATTAATTGCTGAATTTTTAGTAAAGAGTCATTTTATTCAATAACGATGGAAACAACTGATGAGTAAGATGTAAAAAACATGAGCTAAAACACTAACGGTGTAACGAACGGTGGATTCCAGGAGCTAAAACACTAACGGTGTAACGAACTGTGGATTCCAGGAGCTAAAACACTTACGGTGTAACGAACCGTGGATTCTAGGAGCTAAAACACTTACGGTGTAACGAACTGTGGATTCCATGAGCTAAATTGTATCTACTCAGAGGAAAAGAATTTGTATATTGACAACTCACGGACAAATGGTGTGAGACAATGTAACACCTAATCTGTCAACTGTGAAATTCCTTCTGGTATGTGTAAAAAAAAGGGCTTAGACTAGTTCGAATTCTACATTAAAAATTAATTGATTACACACGACTGCTATTCACATCTCTTTGGAGTTGACCTTCTGCATCTTTAAACCTGTGATTACAATGTGTATATTGTAATCCCAGGTTAAACTGAAAAGGTAGCTATAAAAAAATCTTAAGACACATTTTTTTTCATTAAATGGTGTTCGTTTCTGTTTGCTTCATGCATTTTGAATAATCCCTTAAATGCAAATTGGAATTTAAACAAATATATATATATATTGAATAAATGAAGAGAGAAAAAATTTGCTGACATATATATAGCCTATTGATAAGCAATCCCTGTAGATTTGGATGTAAATGCTTACTGGGCTGTTAACTATTATATAATTACACCCAGAAGGCATTCAGACTATCATGCGTATTGTTATTGGTTTTTCGTGTAGTATAATATGGGGTTTACTGCTGTTTCTATTGGCTTATCAGATAATTATAGGCTATTGAGTTAAATAGATTTCAAGCTGTGTGTATATTGATTTATTTCTGTAAATATCTATCCTAAAAAATTCCTGACATTGACATACCGGTAGCGGATATGTAATAATACAGCTTTCTTCATCTACGTAGACATCATTAAACAAACATGGCATGCTCTTGGCATTTACCCGTATATCGTCTAATGTCTTGGGATTCTTATCAATTAGGACGATTAAGGTTTGTTATGTACATCGTCTTTGGTACTCGCTCGTCGTCAGTCATTCCCGAAAGACACGTACCGTATTGTGCTCCCAAAGCTACGCGTGTTAAGAAAATCAATGGTGGAAAATACAGCAATTGGTATAGAAATCATTTGGTATTGATTAGCTGGCTTAATTAATTGAATTAACTCCAGGAGCATTTGCCTGCAAAAACCGGTCGACCTTTACCGTGCGGACATAAACACACAGGCAGAAATGGTAAATTATCGCAGCTTCATCCCAATCTACCAATATAACCTTTAACTGAGAAATAGAGATAATTGCTTTATTGTGTATATGTGATGAAAGTCGTACAGCTTTCTCACATGACATATCCCCACGTCTCGTTACTTGTCAGCTTCAAAATAATTGCGGCAACTGGAGCGAGAATGAGGGGAAAGGAGAGGTAGTGTTAGACGCGTGCAGTCATTCCGCTCCCAGCAGTCAAGGTGTGTGTGTGTTTGTGTGCCCTAGTGTCAGACAGTGAAACTAGTTATCATTTTATTCTGAACTGCAGTCGTGGATCGATGGTTGCAGACTGCTGGGCTGGCAGAATGGACTTCAAAAGGGATTCACACACTGCATAGCAACAATAGCCTGTCCATCTGTCAACGAAATCAGGGATAAGGAAAATCGGCAAGACGACTTGACCATTTCTTGCATTGCTCACCATAGAGTCGGTATAGAATATGTTGTGCAGTCGCCACAAGCACAGGACAGACGTTTCGCATTATTGTAGAGGAGAGCGTATATGGATGTATTGGAAAATTGTCACGGTGACGGAGAAATAGCCAGGTTATGGGCGAATAATTCTTTCTGTATCATTAAAGGAGCGTGTTAAATATTTGATGACGATGCCAGTCATATATTATAGGAGATTGTATGAACACTGTGAATATATCCTTTTGTGACTCACTCTGCCTTACAGTGCCTTTCAGTTGAAGGCTTTTACACCTACTCGATTCCCTCACCACCTAAGGCCTTAACAGCGCAGCCTCCAGAATTCAAGAAGATGTGGTTCCACTGTCATATTTAAAACCAGCTCAACAGTAGGAATACAGTTTTATATATTTCCAATATTATTCACTATACGAGGTGCAATGTGGTAATCTATATCGTGCCGGCTTAATGTGCAAAGAAAATTTGTCATCACTCCCGTATTATCTTTTGAGTGAATTTTGGAAATTTATCACTTTGAGACAATTGTTGTACTTTTGTTCTAATCGGGGAAACACGGAATTCCAGCACTATGGTTATAAATAATGAGTTGACGTCGAGCAATCCCAACCAGCTGGTACAAAGCCAGAAATACCCAGCGAATAAAGCGACGGCAGGCATGGTAACAGTGCCATCTAGCGGCCATGGTGAAAAGATTGGATACCCGCTACCGGCAACAGCTATCGGCCAGGCAAGAGGGAAGCAAGGCGGTACACTGCGGAATTGCGTATACTATCAAAATCGATTTATTATTCTAGACCCCGTGAACGATAAAACACAGCTGGCCTCAGTGACTGCTGAAAACAGTGCGAATAAGCTTCCGCCATATTCACATGGTAAAGCAGACGATCGGCTCGGTGAGGATGAAAAGGCGGGCAGACGTCAAGCCTACACGGACACCTCACTGAACGAATCCACTGACCTTACCTTTGAGAACTACGCCCGAGTGGCTAACACTGATTCTGTCGGCAGGACATCAAATAAAACTGGCGCTAAGATGGAGATGGATGCTTCCTCTGTCACTATGGTTCCACGTGGTATAGAGGTATTTATTGACGATGGGGAAGGAGGCAGTCCGAAACGAATGCATACTGGTGTGGCAGTTCAAGAAAATAGCCCGATATGGAAAAAAATTTGGAGTTTATTGCAAGACAATCGAATGAAAGGTCGCAGTGATTGGGAAGACATACTAAATTCAACACGACCTGAAGATCACCGAATGCTTAAGAAAGTTCTTAACATCATATTCCTGACAATTGGAGTGTCATTATTACTGTCTGTGATTATTGTGGTTATCTATGCTTCGGTCGGTAAGTATAACCTCATTGATTTATCATCGGATTCATTCATTCTTATCGATAACAGAAATGTTTCTCTTACTGAAGCTGGCCAAGTGATTGGCGGCTTATCTTTAAAGATTAAGTTCCAGTCGTTAACAACCGTCGTATCAGTTATCAGAAGTAATTTTGCTTTGGTAAAATCACAAAAGCTTGCATAGCTTAGTGGGAAATAGACCCTCTTTTTTTTTTAGAAAATATTCACATACACACCTCATTATTGTTCGTCTTTTAGCGATATGCTGACCCTGACGCTCTAGCTCTGAAAATCTCTATTTTTAGACTGTTTAGGCTTCGTAAAATCGATGGGAGACTGGAAAAGCTTAGGAAATCCTTTGACATTCTGCATACTGTCTTGTCACAAACCCATTCTTACATAGAGACTACCAAATCGTTATCTTTATAAAGGCAATCGTTGAAGGGTATATTTTTTTCCAAAGATTTGTAAACAATAATATATCTTTTTAGGTATTCGATGTGTCTTTACCTAAGATGTTTATGACAATGTATAGGAGCCTAATGTCTCTTAATTAATATGAAAGAGGCCATTAAAACAAAACGGTTGTGTCTATCGGATATCGTGGCATCAATGCTTTTTTGATTGTCTGTGAAGGCTTTTTAAGCATATCAGTTTGTGTGGTCAGAACATAGGACAGGGATTGGTAAGTTTGGTAAGAACGAAATCAGCTGAATCTTTTGTTCCATTGTGTCCACGATTTGATGGTTCTGTTCCATGGTTCAATCAGAGGACATATACAAACATGGCCATTGGCCAATTGAAATCCTGTATTGGACAACATCCCTATTGCATTCCTGCCAAGCCAACACAATATTATATCTAACAAGGCTAGACAATTACTGATTAGATATGTCCACAAATTCTGACTGTGTGTATAAACACCAACTGTTACCACAAGCAGTATACATTTTTAATGTAGCAGTATATATATTTGTAATAAATGAAGAGAAAAATTTGCTTGCCGTAGCAGTATAAATAAATATATATATGCAGTAAGCCAACATGTAGTACGCCAATATCCGCTGCCCTATTAACTTAACATGAAAACAAATCTACTGACATTTAGAGCCAGTCTGCACTATTCTGTGCCAATCATCGCCTTTACATTATGTTCGGTAAACTAATAGTAATAGCGCATCTGCCAATATACGCTATAAAAGTATTTTTTAGTATTAAACGAATTTTTGGGCTGTTAAAAAAAAAAACTCAAACAAAGAAACGAAAAAATCATTTCGAGAACAATTCAAGTGATGGTGTCTTACTTGAGAAAATTGCATTTTGTTTTAACCTCCTGGCAGCTGTACCTCAGTACATCCCATCATTCATTTGATAATGTGAGACAGTGAGGAAGCTTTCATAATTTAGTGACGTAAATTGTGTTACTGATGAGTCGATACTATAATTATAATAAATATTTTTAGTCAAATGTTGTTATGAGGTATGACGACACGAGTTTAAACAATCGATCCACACTAAAACCTATCAATTCGATCAATCCTTAAAACCTATCAAGTATTTCCCCGATCCTCCATTTTGATTTTCAAACACAACGTTAATATCCCCTGGACAGACTAGGAGATAATGTATACAGTTGTTTGGTTGAAAAGGCTAGCAGCTGGTACAGAGCAAGGTGGCTCTCCTGTTTGATTATTTATGAAAGTAAAGTATGTTACGAGTTTCTCCAATGTACATGTGTCACAGATGCAAATAGCTGCTACTGGGCAGAATACTACATTAGTATAGTTTATATAGGGCATACACGGCTCAACCTTATGATGTGAAACTGTGAAAGGTTTCAAGAATGGATTGAGTTTTATACATATACGTAAACTGAATAACGTTGGCGATATTTTCACGGACCTAATGATGCCTAATGTATTAAGTGAATGACGTCGTTCAATCAAACTATCCCTATATCATAATCATGGTCTCAATTCGAGCTTTGCTGTGTCCTTCAAGATAAACAATGACATAAATATACCACTCCAGTTGATATAACTGATGTTATAGCACTAAACACTGGTTTAGTTTATCAGCATAGCGGTAGTTAAACCATGCATGCAGTTATTGATCTGAGGCTGCAATCAGGCGATTATTTTGAATACTTTCCACTTGAATATTAATCCGCATTTAAACAGTCTTCACTCACAGGTACCGTTATAATCTCACTGGATATATTTACTTTAGAAGGATCGATACTATAGTTGGATTTGGTATTAACTTTCACACGATACATTCCTGAACCTTACGAACAGAATACATGGGGATTAGTGTTATAAGTGTAGGGAGCAAGGACGTCTACACAATCAGAAAATTCTCACTGTGTTTGCGACCTCTGGCAGATGGTCGTATGGTTTAAGAATAGACATACTACTTTACCTAGCACTGTAGAAACTTTAATTTTCCAAGGGAGCAAAGCACTAGATTTTTAAGGTTGTTTTAGTGTGTCAATTACTGTTGGAATGGATATACCGCCGTCATAAGTGAAATACATAAGTGAACGGCGTTAGACACCAATCAATCAATCACATGTATGGTTGCTAAGATGTGAACATAGCGCACTGATATGCTTTTAAGCGTATCTGGACACCGAGTCTATGCGCTCATTAAGTGTGATTGCTCAATTGTTGGTCCGTGAGGATGTAATTCTCGCGTTAAAGCCGAAACACCAAGAAGGGCGAAGCTTCGGTTTAGAATCAGAACCTGTAGGAAAAACATCAGAATCGCTATAGAATATTGTCACACAATTGGCGAACAAACTAGATATGTTTAGAATTACGCAAACATTTTAAACATTGTAAAGAAATATCTTTCAAACCTTATCCAGTATAGTGTCTGCATTGTTTAAAACAGTATGTTCGAAGAACGAGAAATCTTCTCAGGCTTGCGACCAACCGTCTGACATTTAAGTTCGATTAGGAGAACATTTCTCCTTTTCTGGGTTTTCGGTCATATATCATTTTGAAATAAAGTCGATAAATAATTCACCAATTTTTAAACTCTGAGAGACAGATCTTTTAAATGGATTATTCCTTTCAAACGTTCATGATCTATCCATAGGGTCCCAAGACATAATTTGTATTTCAACAACCAGGTGTTGCTTACTTACTTGACATGGCTGTGCCACTTATGGTTAATCTCTGGAAATAGCTGTATTAATGATGTATTATAATCAACTTTAAGAGTATGGTATTGGTTGATGTATTGTTAAACATTGGCTGACGCTGTGACCTAGAAGCTATGTAATATCATTCATTATAGTTGACGAAGTCGCAGGTGGTCGACAGAGGGTTAATACGATTTGTGTACCTGTGTAGTGAAACGATCCCCAAGCTTGTTACATGTACCAAATGTACCAGGCGTTGTCAGATGCAGATAACTGCTAGATGAGACAAACTAATTATTTATGCATTGCGTCTGTTTGCTTTGTTTTAAATACACGAGATCATGGAGTAGCAACAAATTGGGCAGCTAGTGCCGGATAATTATTCCCGCGGTTTCAGATTATTATAAGCGGTTTCCATGACTATATGACGTGGGGGATCATTCACTAATGACGCTCAATGTCAGATTACCGTAAGAGGTTGAGGTGAGTCGATATGAAAGCAAGCCGGTTAAATTCCACAGGCCTGTTAGCATTATATAAAGCACCCCCATTGCGTAGTTAATTTATCCCTATGATACCCGTTACAACATAGGATCTACATATAGCATATCCACTGAAATTTGTATGAAAATCAAAATCGATGAAACCAATCTAAAATGTATTATTAAACCGACAGTCGACAGGCCTTTGTTCCCACTTCAGAGGAAATGTGTATGAATTGCCCCGAGGTGAAAGCCGTATAGCATGAGGCTACAGCTTTGTATATATTGATGACTTCCCACCAACGTCAACGCGTGTATAGACCACTATGATGATATGACATTGTCACAGTTAACTGTAAATACTCTATATTAAATATAGGTATCACAAAATGGTGCACAGCAGATGTATAGCGTAAGTGCAATCTCAAATTATGTTGGCCACGTTGATTTTGACTGAAATTGTCTATAGTCCTCACTAGTTAACAAACTCACCTGTGATCTTAACATGCTAAATAGTTTTGATCGTTCTTTGATAAAGGGTAGCGGTAACACGTAATCACTATATGAATACACGGAATACCCACAAAGAGAGAAAATGAAATTGGCGGCTATACATATCTGTGTACTGTCACCTTTAAGCATAATCTCCCATCCCGTTCGATATTTAATTAAGGGTCGTTGTGGTTAGAATCCTGCGGTCTTTTATCTCGCTGATCGGACCGGGTTCAGTAGGTCATCACAGTGGAGATTTTAGTTCAAAGAAATATGTCAGGTGATTTCTTCCTTGTGTGATTTGACTGCAGTCCAAGTACAATGTAGTTGTAACTCTTTCCACAGCACGACGACAATGTGCGATGGTAGCGTAACGATGTACGGCACACTGGCGATAATACGACTGATGGCGATGCAATCTCTAACAAAGGCTCACTCGGCATTTACTTCTGTGTGGAGCTTGGCACTACTTTTATGTTTCACATGAAACCTTGATTATACAACGTAAATAATGACGTCAAAGGTACTGGATGTTTTTGACGTTTTATGTAGCGATATACTCTGTATGACGCCATCAATGCAATGTGAACTTTGAGAGTGAGATGACGTTTGACGTTACGCAGAGAATATAGCTATGTAAAATGTCACAAACATAATCCCTTTGATTATTGTGCTACAAACATAACATATTGGCATGAATTACCATTATTGAAAATATTTAGACGTGGTCATCCGTTTGATCCTTAAATAAAAGCTCAAAAATGGTTTAAAACGAGTTTAAAATGGTTTCGTCGGGATTTCTGACGGTGAGTCCAGCGCAGAGGGGTGTGTAGAGCACGGAAACGAAACGAAACGTACCTCCTGAGATGGTGGCGATGGTCAACTGTCATCGACGGGTGAAATCTTTGACGTTGCACACCAATATCACACTGGGACCAGTCACTAAATGTCGTACAATATTTATTGTCTACGACATTTTGGTAAAGTGACTCTTTTTAATGGGACCCCATCGTCTGAGCGAGTTTGATAGAGACAACATAGAAATGAAATGTGAAGCTGCTAGTCCGGCGCAGAAAAGGGATTCCTTGGCGTTTACTGTTACATTCTAGTCTTTGTGTCTTCCGATTGTTCCAAGACAGTGTTCATTGTCTCTTGGCACTTGATTGCGTCTTCTTATTTTCTTCAGGTAACTTGTCGTGTAGGTTTTTCCTGCGACTACTATTTCTTACTTGTCCCACATTTACCTAATTAACAACCAATTTATAAAAACATGTCAAAGTGGAATAGAATTCGAGACAGATTTGGTCCAAGACTTTTGTCTGCCCAAGATTCGCCGGAATTATCCAAGATTCACATAACCGCAAGAAATGTTGATGCGTATCGTGTTTAACTTAAAGCTATAACTCGCTGGGTATCATGGCGGACATGCTTACGTCATCAGTTTAAGTGGTCACGTGAATGGTGGATCAACAGACAAACACTCGGACCGAATATAATTGGCATGTAAAAGACTTGGGCGTAAAGAAATCTTGACCTCCACCCCCCATCACCACTGTCCCCCACAACCACCCCCACCACCACTCTCCTCCACAACCACTTTCCCCAGCAACCCCTCCCCACCACCACTGCCCCACAACCCCTCTCCAC
>JAQQZZ010092778.1:0-10296 GCA_030265115.1 Mopalia vespertina
GTTATGATCGGGTTAGGAACATCAGAATTTTTGTATTGCATTTGACAGAAAAATGTTTACTTATGTAGAAAACACAGGGTGGTCTTGTCCTTTAAAACAGGGTATCCAAGTGAGGCAATTGTTCACTTTAGGGTGTCCATTTGAACGGGTGGACGGGTGTCTCCCTAAGCCCTTGTCAGGATTCCTTAGGAAGTTTAGTCAACTAAAGAAAAATCTTATGATGAGTAGATGGGTATTCAACGATAAGCACCTGCCTCCTACATCTGTGGGCAGTTGGAAGGAGCTTCCAGTTGCCTTCAGAGCTAAAGAACCATTTTGGGGGAGCTTAAAATAAGTCAAGTTAATTCTTGAGCAATATTGTTTTACGTGCAGGAGAGTGATCATTCTCGCTACATGGAAAGCCCTGCTTTGTAGTTTGTACTGTGCTTTGCACGCGTCTTTGTTGCCAAGGACTTTATGGATGGAAACTATCACTCATTAATCTGACACGGCTTCATATATGACATGAGTGAAATAATCGGAGTGAAGTACATCTGAGGTAAAACCCTGATCACACATTGCTAATTAAAATCACAATGTTAAACCACAAATTTAAACTTTTCTTCTCAACAGTAATAAATTGATTTATATTTCATTTTGGATTAAATAGAATATTGAATTCGATTTATGGGCATCTTGTTAGTGAGTACTCTCCTTCAGTTGGCTCTCAGAGCTAAAAGGGAACAGGAAGCCGATCTGTTTTGTGGTGTCCGTATTGTGTCCTGTCAGTGTTTGTCCCGTCTTGTCATTGTTTGTTGCCAGTGGTGTCGAGGGTGGTTTCCTTCACCCATTAAGCTGGCAAGTCGTCATATAAGTGAAATACCCTTGAGTAAGACGCTAAACCCCAATCAAACAAACAAACCTTCAGTTGGCATGCTGTCATTTGAGTGAAATAATGGTAAGTCTGAGGCTGTGGCTTAGTGGATAGCGTGTGCGCTTACTAATCCTATGTACCGTCCGACAATTGTGGGGGTGTTTTTTTTATGAGAATTCGCGTAATAAGACAAGGAACAGTGTGTAGTCACTAGTGGAAAATCTGTCTTAAAAGTTAAATACCCTTGAGTACGACATTATACCCCAAAACAAACAAAATTTCATAACGAAGAAAGGGAACCAGTATAGTGTAAACAAAACTATCATTACCATAAGTACACAGTTACTTATTTGATCGAAATAATTTACATATTGTTGTGAATTTCTCTAAACATTGTGAACTGATTACTTCCTGCATTTTGATTAAATAAATATTTGACCTTTATTCCTTAAAATAAAAATTTATGGATTCAAAACTTGTACATTAAGCTACATGTAACTGAGTGTTGGGAAGTACTGGTTGTATTTCCCTTTGTTTCACGTTTTTAATCATAAAATAAATCAATGATAAAATCAAATAACCAATCCTTCTTTTTTACAGGTACTGGTATTGAAGGAGTTAGCTGTCTGTACACCAACTTTTTTCTTTCAACAAATTCAGCAGTTTTTTGACTGTATTTTCAATGCCGTACGAGACCCCAAGGTAACCTTTTTGTAAAATAACTGAAGTTTATTTGTTGGATGCAGGGATGGATGAAGACCCAAAGATCCTAAGCACTTAAATATTTTGGTGCTCCCATATATATGTAATTGAGAATATAACAATACTAAACCATAAAGTCAAATTTTGTTTTTCAAAATTAAACCCCAAACAAACAAACAAACAAACAAACAAGTAAAACAAGCCATGTTAGTCTTGTGTTGTATTGAAGGGCACTGGTTTTATATAAGTGAAATAAGTTTGACAAACGAAAGTGTCCGCTGAGATTGTCTGCTTGTCCAGGTGAATAAGAAGTAAAAACTTATTTTATGTGAAGTTGCACCCGGATGGATGGAAGACAACCTCAACTCAGCCATTTGGTTATCCCTCAGGACAAGTAGATAAAATAGTCCTCTTAAAGTCCTGGGGCAAGTTGCTTGAAAGATGATTAGCCGCTAACACCAGATTAAATTGCGGCCCCTGCCATGGCTTAGTGGTTATTATGTGCGCTTACTAATCCTTCTCCAATGTACCGTTTACCGGATCAAGTCCGTCTGTCGACCAGCAGGTATATGAGTGAGTCACACGATGTGGCTCTGGCAATTGCGGGGGTTGTTTTAACAAGTTTTCTTCCTCGTTTTTTACCGTAATTAGGCAAGGAATAGGGTAGAGTGTACAATCCGTCGTCATATAAGTGAAATACTTGAGTATGATGCTAAACACCATCAAACATACAAACAAAACAGATTAAATTGGTAATACCAGGTTAGAGATAGACCTACAACATGGCATGATGTCATCTTATAGTGGATTCAATTTAATAGTGCTTTGGGCAACCGGACCCTGGTATACAGCGTGTTCATGGAGCAGGTATGTAGCAAACGGAACACTTCTATTCAAATAAACTGTTGATAGAATTATGAACTCACAGAAATTTACTTTATTTTTGTTTTGTGAAATTTTAAAGCCGATTATCCGAGAAGGTGCAGTAGCAGCACTCAGAGCGGCTCTGGCGGTTACGTCACAACGAGAAACGAAGGAAGTTCAAAGGTCACAGTGGTATAAGGTAACGAACAAATACTTTACTTTACTCTTACTGTTCTCACTACATTATTGGTTTGGGGCCTGCGGCCGTGGCTTAGTGGTTAGCATGTGTGCTTACTAACCCTACTTCGATTTACCGTTCACTGGATCGAGTCTGCCTGTCAACCATCAGGTATATGAGTGAGTCACATGATGTGACAATTGTGGGGGTTGTTTTTATGAGGTTTCCTCCGGGTTTTCAACCGTAATCAGGCAAGGAGCAGTGTGAAGTGGACAATCCGTTGTCATATAAGTGAAATACCCTTGAGTACGACATTAAAGCCCAATCAAACAAACAATTCGAGTCCCTTATTGTAAATCAGGTGAGGAAGTCACACAAGGTTAAGTAAGGCAGAGTCAAAAGTAAAAGCATCAACATATAAGTGAAATAGCCTTGAGTAACACCAGTCAAACAAACCTACATGTATCTATAGTCCAGCAAAGCAAGGGACTTAACCCTGTTGCAAAGTGATTGTCACTGTATCATGTTAGGAAACTAACCTCCAGTACTATTTTAGCAGCAAACAAAGTCTTATGCAGTGTAGATCTGATTACAGTACCTTTCATACAAAATTTAATTTTTCATTTACAAAAATTTAATAAGTTATGATTTGACAGCCCTTTGATGTTATGAAAGCCCTGTGTATTTTATATAAAAAGTCTGATTAAAGTGGAATTTCGATATAATATTGACTATTTTTCAGGTAAAATTTATTTTTTTTTATTAATTTGCGGTTCCTATATTTGACCCCTCAAAACAACTTGTATCAACCTCTGACGAAATGTAATTTTGTTGCAGCAATGTTATGAGGAAGCACAGAAAGCGTTTGATGAAACCCAAGGGCGCGAAAAGAAACTAAGCCGTGACGACTGGGCACATGGGTCTCTACTAATTATCAACGAATGTCTTCGATGTAGTAATGTTGAAGGCGAGGTATATATCACTTTTATTATTGTTTTATAGCAGTGAACTGACGTTTTTATAGAAATTACAAAATTTAAAACATAATTTGACCCATATGGGATGAATAAAATTGAGTATGGCATAAAACTCCAATCAAATAAATAAACAAGCGGACTCACAAGGGTTATTTCTTCCATCAATGATGTGGGCCCACGGCCGTGGCTTAATGGTTAGCGAGTGCGCT
Organism: Mopalia vespertina; assembly: GCA_030265115.1. Taxonomy (NCBI): domain Eukaryota; kingdom Metazoa; phylum Mollusca; class Polyplacophora; order Chitonida; family Mopaliidae; genus Mopalia; species Mopalia vespertina. The sequence continues at coordinate 3,784 of JAQQZZ010092778.1, forward strand.
TTCGGAGCCTACTTCGATGTACCGTTCTCGGGATCGAGTCCGTCTGTCGACCCTCAGGTATATGAGTGAGTCACAAGATGTGGCTCCGGCAATCGCGGGTTTTTTTTTTTACGAGGTTTCCTCCTGGTTTTCCACCTTAATAAGGCAAGTAGCAGTGTGAAGTGGACAATGCTTCGTCATATAAATGAAATACTCTTGAGTATGAAGTTAAACCCCAATCAAACAAACAAACAAACACAAGTTCCAGCATGTCTAGACCTCGAGTATATTGTATATACCCCTGTACAGGATGCATTCGTGTATAAAAGGCACCCCAAATCATAGACTAAAACATTGAAACAAGACGCAGGTACTTAATAGGGTTACATAAAAAGTTATCACAAACCCTGCCACACATATTGTCAAAATGTAAAGTACGACAATTATCAGTAGTCTGTGTAATCCTGGCACCACCAAGTTGTTATGTCGTGGGATAAGACTTGTAGCGTTGTTGTTGTAATGCAACATGACTTCCTGATCAATGTTAACTATTGGCTTTAGAACAATCTTAAATTTGTTGAGAGTAAGACACACTAAACATTTTAATATTCATTGACAGATATTATTAATTCCAGATATATACATTGGTCAATATTTTTACAAAAATTATCTGATCAATGCAAAAGACGGTCACATTGTTTTACCTATGCGTGACATCTTGATCTGTTAATTTATTTCTGAATCAAAAGGAATTTCGTAACAACATTTGTAAAATCCACACTAAAGCCATAATACTATAAATTGATCAGAACTAGCCACTAAACATTGTAATACCTTTGCTAATAGTTTGAAAATGAATCGTCGAATCTCTTTAACACCCGTGAAAAACTGAAGATGGTAAATTATGCTCAACCACATGGGAACATGGCAGCTTGGCGAGAATTCAGTGCGTCCAAGGCTAACATGAGACAGTAGCGAAATATGAGAGATAAATTGGAAGAAATGCCAACACAAAAGCAAGCCAGTTGTGGAAACGCTTATTAATCCTGCTTTGATTTACCGTTCACGGTATCGAGTATGCCTGTCGACCATCAGGTAAACGAGTGAGTCACACATTGTGGCTTTGGCAATCGCGGGGGTGGTTTTTACGAGATTTCCTCTCTGTTTTCCACCATAATATGGCAAGTTGCAGTGTGAAATGGACAATCCGTCATCATATAAGTGAAATACCCTTGAGTACGACGTTAAACCCCAATCAAACAAACAAACTTTACTGATATCAATCTTCCTTCTTTAATTCAACATACATAAAAAATCATTTATACCAAGTGGGAGTGGGTCATTGGAACAATTTACCATTAAGCTTTTAGAATGCCTTATCATTACAAGCATATGTTTGACGTCTCCTAGTTAATCTTTCAGCTGGGTTAACATTTAATGAGTCTAGGAATTTTCACCTTCTGGGCAGAGGTTGTTTCTTGGTAATTAGGTTGTTTCCCTCTTGGTTTGGTCTCCACTCCTTCAGTGGCATTCTTCCCATAAGTATGATCAGGAAAGTGTTTGTGCAAAAACTTAGAGAAATATTAAGTAATTTCCTTGTTTGTATAAAGCTAAACACATCCCTGATTTTATGCGTGCCCTCCCTCCTCCCCTCTTCATAGGTTTTAGTTCTGAATAACTAGGGCGTTAGTCGCTAGAATCTAGCCTATTGAACAAGGGAGACAACTGGTACGAGCTAGGTAGGTTTAAAATTCACTGAAGTGAGATTATCCCGTAAGTACAATCAGGTAAGTGTTAAGCATGATGCATGAAGTTTTGGGAAAGATATGTAAATTGTTTTGAGGCTTTGCAACTATTCCAAGTGTGATACTAATACATGGTTGACATTTCCAGATATGGTTCAAATTTGAGAGAATTTTTGTTGTTGGATTATTCTTCGGGATTGATGTCTCATAAGAGGTAAGTAAGACATAAATTATTTCGGTGTTTACTGATTTAACACGTCATTGTTATTTTTCTGATGACTTTTGAAATAATTTGCTTTGTATGATATGTCATATCATGCCTTGGATTAGCATTTCCAAAACAGTATTTAAAAAAATATATATGTAAAGTGGTTATAATATTAATTAACTTGATGGGTCTGCATGTAAGGGTTTATAGAAAGTCAACACAACCACAAAACATCTGCATGGCAGATCTGCCTACCCGGTGTATTCTGGAGTACACATAATTTATGTTAAATACACCAAAAGGCCATCAAAATACACACACAAATGAATATTCTGTACTATGCTGTAACACAAAAATACACAAAATGGTAAGAAAATACTCCCAAAAAACTCATTTTACACATAAATTTCTTCTATGATAGGCAGGGTTGGCATGGTAAAAAAATTAAAGAATCCAAAATGACAGTTCAAATTCAGTTTAGCTTCAAGAACAGCCGCTGAATGACCCAGTGATTCAAGTTTTTGTTTATTTTGACAGTTTGTGGCAGATTGGTGTGGATTATTTAGATAATTGTCCAGAGTTCGGAAGGTGAGTTTCATTGCCATTGTAATTACATATAATTTTTCCTTTGTACAATGCAATTGTCTTAACCTCGTAAGATTAACATTACTGTTTGTCAGGATAGATGTATGAATGTGCACTGGCATATGCTCACTATTCATGTACTTAAATAAAACCTAGCTGATTTCATATGACTTAAGACTAAGTAGCTTTAGTTACCAGTACAGAATGTTCTGTACCCAAAACAGATATTCTCTACACAATGCCCACTACATATATGTTAACAAAAATGCTTGTCATAATGGAGATGACTGTATGAAATCCAAGGTGATGTGCACAGTATATTGAAAACTTCTGAGTGAATACTTTGAAAACAAAATTTATTAATGCTCTTTTCGTTATATATTTTGAAATAATAACCAATTTAAGCAATGACTTTCTTGTAGACCTACGGTGTAAGCATTCTAACATTAGAAATTCAAATCAATCTTTGGTTTTGTTCAGACCCTCTGTCTAAGGGCAGTATGTTTGAAGAGTAGCAATACTGTCTTTACTTAACACTGGAGGAAAATTAACTTCCCAACATTATGGAAACGCTTCACATCTTGGTTGTGCTATTGTCAATTATTGCTGGAATAGACCGCCGTCTTATAAGTGAAATACCCTTGAGCACGGCATTAAACTACAATCATTCAATCAATCGTTTTGTGGAGACTGACTTTGTCTTTTTTTTGGCACTGAGTGAACATCAACTTTTCATGATAGCAGAACACTTCACATTTAACGGCATGTCGGCCTACTAATCCTACTTCGATGTAACTTCGCAGGCTCCTATGGCAACCTGAGTTATAAGTGTGAGTCACCTGATGTTTCTCTGGCAATAGCATGAAATGGATAATCAGTCCTTTAAGTGAAATAAGCTATAGTATGACGTTGAACCCCAATCTATCAAACACACCAACAACAATTGATGGTTGTGTTAGTCTGTTTTCAAGGTTTCCTTCATCAATTAGGCTGCCTCTTCATTGGTGGAATAACCTTAATCGTGCTAACAAACAATGCATTTGAATGAAGTTGTATAAATATTCAATTTCTGACCCCATTATTCAGATTTGTTTGTGAGAATTTTTAAATGAATACATGTATTAGTATCATGTGGTTTTTTTCCAGACATTATCAGGAATTGTTCCTTGAACGCATACCATTGGAGACCGAGAAGAAGGCCTGGAAAATTATCAGAATTTGTGAAGACCGAGAAATGCAACATCTAGGTATGTAGAGAATGTTTCAGAATAAAGGTTGAAAACAATAAATATTGCTGATTTAGATTTGTTTGTTAAGTTGCAGTTCACTGTTGCCCTCAAAGCTAAGAGGGAAGATGAACCCAAGCTGTTTCTAATGACTTTGTATAGCATGTTGAGGTTGTCCTGTCTTGTCATTGGTTGTTGCTAGTGACGTCGAGAGTGGTTTCCTTCACCTTTTGCGTTGACACACCATTATATGAGTAAAATAAGCTTAAGGTCGGCGTTGTACCCCAATCAAACAAACAGCATCCCGAGACACCATTCAGTAGAGCAATGTTTAGGGTTTTTGAAGTAAACTGTGGTAATGTCACAGTCAGCAATGAACTCGTATTTAAGGTTTTACAGCCAGTGGTTGGAAGAAGCTTTGGTGCTCTAAGAGCTTAGAGGAACACAAAGCCGATCTGTTTGTGATGTCTGTGTTATGCATTCTGTATTTGTGTTGTAATCTTTTCTTGTAGAACCTTAAAGTCAGTCCTCTAAGGTTTTGTGAGATAACCTAACATTTGCATTTTCCCCTGGTTTGCTGATTTTTTAAATACAAATGTGTCTTTGTGAAAAATAAAGCAAAATTGCTTTAAAATACAATCTTCATTGTTAATGGGAATTTATGGGATGAAAAAATTTGTCAAAATCAATGGCAAAATGCAAATTTAGACTAAGACTGCAAACAATTTGGGAAACCTATAAATTGGTCCTCCTAAATTAAATTTGCATAACCATGGGGAAACCCCGTTCTGTCTGTTCTCCCCAACAGCACAGGCCTGCACACCCTCTCATTTTATTTAACATGTCGGCAGGTATTTTTGATGCAATTTAAAAAACCATCATGCATTATTGTTTGCCTTGTGCCATGCTCGTTTCATTTGCACGTTTCAATTTGTCAGCAAGTGCCGGCCTGTTTTTAACAAGCTTTTTAATTGGGTCCCGCTAAAACTAAGATTTGCATGAGCTTGCAAACTGTACATATACAGAATGAAAACAGGGACAATGCTGTCTTTACTTAGCACTGGAGGAAAATTAACTTTGCAACTTCATTGAAATGCTTCACATCTTGGTTGTGCTAGTGTCAATTATTGTTGGAATACACCGCCATCATATAAGCGAAATACCCTTAAGCACGGCGTAAAACACCAATCAATCAATCAAGCTTAACATATTTTCTGTTTGTGTTTTTTCGCAGGTTATATCCTATTGCCAGATTAAACCTCACCGTGATGTTCATCGATTTGAGAAAATAAGTAACATAATCAAACAATTCAAACTGAGTTGCAGCAAACTGGCAGCAGCTTTTCAGAGTATGGAAGTGAGGAATTCTTCATTTGCTTCCTTTATTGACATTTTCACCTCCAATACCTATGTGATGGTTATAATGTCGGACCCTACAATCCGTAAGTATTCTAGTTTGTGTGTATGTTCAGAGCAAGCCTAACCATCAGAGCGAGGCAAATACCATTTTAGTTGGTCAACATTCCTGGATGACATTTTTCATTATAACAATAAAATGGCTTGCCTTGAGTTTGTTCTGTCTGAATAATGAAGCGAGATCAAATGATTCTGAAATGAGATTTCAAACCATTGAATAGCTTTCAGGCCACCCAGTTTATGTCTCTTAAGAGGGGTGTCTAAAAGACACCCAAGAGGCCATTAGACACACTCAGTTTCAATCAGATTTAGCATGAGAAAGATAAGGGAGCAGTAAAACGAGAAACCCTGTTTCTGTAAAAATGGTGATTTGAGACACTTCTTGATTGCTGGCTAATAGTATGTCTAAATGTAAGTTTTTTTTAATGATAAATCACACTGGTTCATCAAATCCACCTCAAAACCATAGAAGTCTGTAATTTGCATGACAAACTTAAAACAGCACTATTTGTCCAGTCTTGATTTTAGAATGATATTAAAGAAGTCTCTATTTTGTACTAAGAACAATTCAGATAGTATGATATTAAGAATTTCAGTAGTTTGTACTAAGAACAATTCAGATATTATGATAATATTGGATTATACTATTTTTTACTAAGAACAATTCAGATAGTATGATAATATTGGATTATACTATTTTTTACTAAGAACAATTAAAATAGTATCATAAATTCATAATAATGGATTTCCCTATTTCTCTTGTGACAGCTTCAGCAGCCACCTTGATCAACATTAAGAATGCCAGGAAGCACTTCGAAAAACTGGAGAGAGTCGACCAGACACATGGCTCCATGGCAACCAGATAAAATTAACCTCAAAGAAATTAGAATCTGTTCACTGTGTCAGTCTTTGTATTGCTGAAGGGAAGGACTGAGTACAAATTGAGAAAAGGGCAAAATAAGACGTTTGCTGAATTTGCCAAATAATTCAAGGAAGAAATTGGAATAAAAAAAAAAATGTTTTTATTCTCTGCTATTATTGTATAGAAAATGTAAATACCCTCATGTTTTTTCCTCTTTCCTTTCTAAACAATGTCTAGAAATATCCCATATTATCTTGCGTCAAACAAGTTGAGATTAAGGTACACACTCTGATGCCATTGTCCAGCAAATTATGTTTAAACACCAAGAGATAATTCTGTCGTCACTGTTGAAATATTTACTGCCAGATCAGTAATCAAATTCTAATTTTGCAGAAGGTAAAAAAGCTAAAGAAAAAAAGATCCGGAGTGAATGGAGATCATTTCCAGCATCAGTGCTATTATTCATGGGCTTGCAAAGTCACCAAGAGACCG
>JAQQZZ010092789.1:0-33202 GCA_030265115.1 Mopalia vespertina
TATAGGTCCCGGGTTCGAATCCCGGTGGAGGCAAGCAAATTTTTCTCTCTTCATTTATTCAAAATATATATATATATGGAGAAAGTTTGATATACTCAGGATTACAAATATGGAAATTTGTCGAAGATCTAAAGATAATTTTCAACTCATTGAAAATTAATTTAATATCGTCAGAAAAATACGGTGCAGTTTTAATTGTTTATTTCTCAGAATACAATTATTATCAAATCAAATAAATAACTTTACCTAGCAGAATCGCAGTTCAGCTTAGAATGCAAGAGTTGTCGTTTCGCAACTCTCATTAAAACAATTTCATTGAACTTGTTTTGTCTGTCGAACCATATAGGGAATCGTATTAAGACACATAATGTACGATTCCGCAAACATTGAATAAAACAAATCTGACGAAAAATGATCTTATCCATTTCAAATGTATTACCAATCTAAAGTATCTATGGTAAAACGTTTTCAAGAAAATAAAAGGTGTTTTTTTGGCAAAAATGTTAAAACATCTGAAATATGTATCGTGGGCGATCAGTTAACTTTACATTTGATCTAATAGCAGATGAGACAGCCTTTCATATATCTTTTGGGTACCGTCATATTTTGGATGTAACTCACAATTACCTTTTTAATCAGGGAAACTATATATGAGGCGCCTAAGTAGTGCAACTCCGAATAAAGACACATCAAAATATCACAAAAAAAGTGTGAAGCCGAGTTTGCTGTGATTATCCCATTAATCTCTAAAACCTTGGTATTGACTCTGTTACATATGTTTGTTCAGAAACTAGATTACATGATCAGATTTGTAATCAGAACTTTGAATGCTTTACTTTAAATAAAAGGAGCATTGTTTGTTCTTTTTGTGCCCAAGGGGTTCACGAAATCCTTAACATAGACACCAAATGCCTAAATTCGTTTTATAAAAAAAAACACAAATTGGTGGAAACAAACGTGTATTAACGTGTACTTGGTGCGGAATAAAAATAACATTTGCAGTATTTGCAGGAATTGGCGATCAACATTTGTTCTATTTCAATCGTTCAGTGTCATTCCCGTAGTTCCCTCGGTAAAAAATAATACACTACAAAATTAATTTGCAACATTGATTTTGCAGCAAATGTGCCTGGATTATTTATAGTTGGCCAGGCTTAACAGTCGTTCGTGGGTTATACTAAAGAGGTTTCAAGTAGTTTAGCATGTGTTTCTGGCACAACAGGAACAGTTACCGTACAAAGCCATGTTAACGATGTTTTGTTATTCCAACGATTGTAATGGGATTACTAAATCTGGAACGCGTCACACTAATGATGCATTCGTAACGAAATCAGGTTCGTTTGTATGACGTGTAAGGTCGTACTCAAGGATATGACATTTTTCTGACTACAGATTACACGGACGCACTTAAATATGGTGTACAATCGAGAGAAAACCTTATACTCTGCCCGTCCTCCCTCGCAATTACCAAAGTCATCTTGTGTGACTCTATCATATACGTGAGGTTCAATGATGGACCAGTTAGAAGAATATCGGAGGAGGATCATTCACCCGATCAGCTAACCTGAAGCCACGGGGTTCTAATGATATCCGGCACATGCCATTTGTGATGTTCTGATAATGCTTCATTATGTTGCCTCGATTACGGACACTGCAGACAATCATTCTATGCACTATAGCCACAAGGGTGTTTCATTAGAATCGTTTTGTTTTGAGAAAGAAACAACCCTTATATTAAGTGACCATCTTAAGTGCTTAATACAGACGAAAAGTGAATCCAAGAACATGCATTGTTTTGGTTTAATATTTTGACACGTTTATTTATGTCATATGCAGGAATACTGACAGAACTCGCATACAATACCACTGCATATAAGCAGGAACAAAAGTACATTAGATCACGCCGCTATCCAGAAAGAATAGTCGATAAGCTTAGCCAATGAGTTCTTTTGATGATTTGTTGCCAAATTTCAAGTTTGAATTTTTAACGTCTAATGACGAGTATTTCTGTCACCAAAAATGAACAAATGTGACCAGCTTTGGAGAGTTTGTAAAGTCTGAAAAATATTTCGAATCGCGTCGAATTTTAACGCCAACAGCAAATACATGTCATTTAGCATATGCTTGCTGAGCTAAATGAACAAACAATCATTTATCTTGTTTCATACGCTAAATGGCATTTTTTTCTTTTAGCGTTGAAATTTGACGCGATATGAAATATTTTTCATATAACGTTGGAGTCCTCCGAGGTTTCCAATGTGAAATGAAAAAAAAATTCAAATCGCATCGATTTGTCATTATAGTTGCAACATGGCGGTAAATAGCGCTAGTACCTCCAGCATGTCGTTTTAACTCCATCAGGAGACAGTGTTCGGTTTGTACAATATATGTACCGCTGCAACTTGCTAACATGAATTTGTAAAATCAGTCTTTTTCAAGTATAGTCACACGACCCCAGTCAAACGTCACGGACCAATTATTCTTTTCAGACCATTAGCTATACTCGGAAAGGACAGAATATGTGAAGTTCACGAATGAGTTACAAGATTTAACATTAACATTGTGACCAATATAGCCTCGATGGATATTTGACTTAAATCCTTTTGGCTTTCAGCATTTCTAAATTTTTGAGTTTGCTATTACACCTTTGGACTTGGAAATAATTTCAAGATTGGTTCGTTCAGAAATGCTTGTTACGGTGGTTACCGTACGACACAACCTCCTTAAACCCATTGACATCCGTTAATTTAAAACTTGAGCAGCTCAAATTAGAAAGATGTGTTTCTTACTTTTTACGCTATTTGGTTTCAACTGACTATAAAATGGAAACGATGGACAAGATATGATTTGGGATACCAGAAATGAATATTTATGATGTCGCGAATCGCAACTAATCACATGTGAGCAGCGTCATGTGTTAGCCCCGTAACAGGTCTATGGAAATGTGTCGAATCAGAAATGTAAATGAAGCAAATTGAGAAACGATTTTTTTGCTGCTCAATCCATTCAGCACGGCACGTAAGTTAATAATGCAGTCAAATCATGCTCTGATGGATTTCTCCCAATAAGAATGTAGTTATAGTATCTTTAAGGGTACAAACCAACAGTTTGCTCTTAAACACTCTGCTCCGACACCCATCGATTTTATGTTACTTTAAGTCAAGTTATCGTTTGCGATATATGCTCATAACACTGATGCATGCCTCTGCTTGATGCTGGGTTAACTCAGTTAAATGGTTTTATCATGAGAAACTACAGTGTTTATATTCGTGTTCTGAAAGACAACGTATACTCCTTTCTTTATAGTAGATAGCAAATGAGGCAAATACATTGGTTTCTGCAGCCGCTGTTATATTAACATATTCTCACTCTCCACAGCTAGAAGCTGCAAGAACACAAATCAAACAAAATAATGTTGATGTAATAAGTAATGATGACGCGATTAAGCAGATATCAGGGAGATTTGACAAGCGGTAAAGTATAACAACAAGTCCGAAAAAAGAAAACGAATAGCAACACAACAACGACTATTTCCATGATTTAGCAACTTATTTATTTGTGAATAACGATGACTCCGGAAGTAGGAGAATCTGTAACAGAACCACTTCTGTATGGAGTGAATTTCAACATTTCACTAATTAGTACCAAATTAATACCAAATAAGTCAAATGTTGTTTTTCAGAATATTGTTGCTAAACGCCAGTGGAACTGAATACATTCATTCCAGCTTTGTCACATGTGCCTCGCCTTGGGCTACCTCTAGCTAATAGTCCCAATACAAGTCCCAGAAGAAGCTCCTTTCCGTCTGTTTGGAAAATTGGATGAGTTGTCTCAATATTCAAATAAGGCACTGAGATAAAATTCGAGGTCAATGTCTATTGTATTGTTCATTTAAAAATCATTGAAAGACAAATGACTCACATTGTTATTCCTATTTGCCTGTGTACATTCATTGTATGCAGGCCAATGAGGATTACACTCCGTGCATTCATGTCAGAACGCGACCTTGAAACTGAAAGTAAACATGGCGCTTAGCTGTTACACAAAGTCAGTTAGTCGGAGGTGTGTAACTTGATCTTAATATGGGGTCCTGTTGTCGCGGATTACGTTGTTCTCTTGCGAAAGCTTTGCTTTTTATAACCTAAATTGATGCCTGCAATTTGTTTGGGTTAAAATATCTTGTAGTAATGACTTCATTTGTTTTTGTTCGTAAAATTCTTTGAGAAGATTATGGTTATGTTGTTGTTGTTACAACACATTGACTGCCTTTTGTTTGACAGTAGCTTGTCTCTCAATGCTTTTCCTACTATCTTTTTCTGTGATCTTATTATCGGACAGTATTCTTATTACTCATACAATCACAACAATATTCACACAAATTATCTAGAATCCATAAATATTTTATTAAAACGTTTTTTTGTTTACTTACTTGTCTTTCGTTCATTCAATTACTTTATTGTATTTTACAGTTTGCAATTGCTAGTTACACGGAGATACTAAACTTATAGAAGTTAAACAATACATATATCTGCTGAAGAGCAGAAGCGTTACAACATGTCTGATACAGAGGGAATTTTCAAGTTTGCCGTAACCAGTAGGTTGTTTAAATATTTGTTTCTCTTGTATGCTTTAATGCGTCTTTATGAGAGAGGAGTAGACATTTTAGGCACATGATTTTGATTTTCCTGTAAAAGGAGACTAGCAAATTGGGTGCCAGGCTAGTCATATTGGAATACAAATGAAATGTTTTTTAAATACATTTTAGGAGTTTGTTTATAAGTTCAAAATATGTGCAAATGCACAAGCTATCTACATGTACCTGATAGAACTAGAGTATTAAATGGATGAATAGGAGTTATTATTTGTGCACTAAGTATGACATTTCAAATTTAGTTCAATCTTCTTTGAACATGAATAACATGTTTGTATTCAGCTCATTTGTTTTCTGCTAAACCATTGGTTGTGTACCCATTTAAGGGAGAAACGACTTCCATTTTACACCATTTTACACCATATCACAAATAACCACCCGCTGACAACCAAATATTCCACAATTGTGATTTGTGACCACCCTCCACTTTGTGATGAAGACAGGAGGTCATGAGATGGCTTAAGAAAGCCCAAGTCTGAATCTGTTGTTGCACTGAAGAAGCTTGTCATGGATAGAAGATTGTTGAAAGCACATGGACAACTAACAAAGTTATGTCAGAATGGGAAGCTGCAGGTCTTTCAAAAACTTCCATTGAAATTTTGCACAAAACAACAATATTTTCAATATGACGGTAAACTTTATTGTTGATTAAGTTTATATCCAGTACATTTCAGTATATTTCAGCACATGTTATTGATTACACTAGCCTTTATAGGCTATTGAATTATTGGGGGTATCTATTTTGTTATCCATTTGTTTGTCTGTCTGTCTGTCTGTCGGGTAGTAAATGGTGCGTGTTATTATTTTTCATCGGTGCATATACCTGCTGAATATTGTAATCTTATAGGTCATTGGTTTAAAGTTAATATATGCCATACTGTGTTGTCTGTGTCCCTGCTGTGGTTGAGTGATCGGTGTGCTAGATTATTGATCCTCCTTTGATTCGACAATCACAGGTATACGAGGGGTTCACAGGAGGTGACTGGTGAAGCATCATAAGTGGGGTTCAATTTAAGAAGGCTAGGAAATATAAACACCAATTTTGATTTGTATACTACTTCTGTCTATTGTAATTGTCAACAGCAATGGCTGGGATATTACTGTTAGCAGCTATTGAGTGGAACACTACACGAAGAGAACAGGCAGTACACAAGCGAAGAAAACCTGTCACATCTGTAGAATATCCCAAGAGAATCAAAACTTTATCATAACATTGTTATGTGCCAAGTACTACACACTATGCCAGGGAGCTATTGGATCATATTCTGTAAATTCATGATCTATTCATAACATTCCTGGAATTCAAAATCCATACCTGCCTACACCTATTCCCAATCCCAGGCGGGGAACTTCCGGTTGCTCTTAAGGGCAACAATTTTGCAATAATGATTGTCCTGGCTTCTTTTTGTTTGTTGATAGTGGCAATGGGAATGGAGATGTTCACTCAATGGGCTGGAATGCAGTCTTGTCGCTGACATAAACCTTGTTAGGAAAGGCTTTTTTTGTCTTAGATATGGTTATGTATAATGTGTTACTACATGTTGGATACAATGATTATTGCATTTTCTTTGCACCTCATGGTATTCAAATTTTCATCATCGTGGGTAGTTACTGTATGCTAAATCATAAAAGCTCATGAAATTTCAGTTGTGTCCAACAACATTATTTTCTGTGTTAACTTTATAGCCCAGTGCCTTTTCTTTCTGAATTAATAGTAAATGGAGACTAAGGTGTCAGCATCTGAGAACTGTTTAAAAACAAAACTCTCAGATGGCAGATAACACATTCATATTGCCCCCTGACAGCTAAGATTGTATATTTGTATGTGGCTACTCTAGTGGTATGTTAATACTCTCAAGGGATCAGTCTTATATATTATCTAAATCTATAAGTTCAGATTTGAGTTTCAATAAAGATTGTATCTATTACACAGCGTCTTTTATGATAATACCACAGGAACCTTCCTGGCAGAGGAGGTCTATCATGTTCACTCTTAATGTATATACTTCTTATATTTTTTTGTCAAATGATTGTACTGCCCTCCAGCTAAGGCCAGTCTGTTTCAGGCATAGGCCTTATCTATTTCATTTCTAAGCAATGGAGGAAAAACATCTACTCTCAAAACACTTTAATTTCGATGGATGTGTTTGTGTGACTTTTACTGTTAGATAACATGGACGTGATGTAATTAATATCCATTGTTAAATGCCAACCAGGCAAATCAAATGTTTTGCTGGAGTATTATATTTTATGATTTGTGCAATTCTAATAAAAAAAGCTAGTAAGGTATTTCTTAAAGGTAAGAACATGTAGCTAATTTTTAAAGAAATGAAAACCATTTTTCAGAACTGAAAATGTTTAAGTTAAAATTTAACATTAAAAGTGTTTCGAAGGAAATTCATAGGCTGCAATTTGCCTGAAGAATTATCTGTAAGGCGCACTCAGGTAGCTTTAGGAGTACCAAGTGATCTCTGAGGTATGGCACAACACATTGCCTATCTTAAATAATGTCTAACACTATCTTACTGCTGCATGCATTATGCACTGTGCTTGTACCTTGTCACTAAATGTTACCAGTATCTACCAGGGTGGTTTTCTTCATTTTATGGGCTGGCATGATATCATTTGGCAACCAGTAATTTTTAAGATGAGCATTGGCTCCAACACGCCTAAAACACTGTTGAGAAGTTTCAACACTGCACATCTTAATGTGAAGAACAGCTTGAATAATGTCACCCATGTTTTGAAATATTAGTGCAGGAAAATGTTACTAAATGTAACTCCTTACATATTGAACATTTTACTTTCTAAACAACACAAGAATTACATATATGTTACCAAACATCTTATCTTGGTACGGAGGGATCTTTGTGTTGCCCTGCGGCTCCCGGAGCTATAGGTCAAAATGAAACCGATCCGTTTGTTGTGATCATGTCGTATAGCACCCTGTGACTGTTCTCGTTTGGTGCCAGTGTTGTCCATGGAGGTTTTCGCCATCATGTGAGTGAGATTACATCAAGTACAAACTAACAAACAATCTTTGATGTATTCAGGTGTGTAAAAACTTGTAGGTGCGAAATGCACTCCTTGCCATTCTAAGGTATGACTTTTGTTGCATATCTTATTTTAAAAAAATGTCTGACTTATTTCAGTGAAATAACTACATGTATATGGTGCAAAACCCCAAAAAAAGTTGTGAGTGGGGCTATCCCATATCAATTAAATATTTGTCTATATTTGTTTGAGGGTGTAACAACAACTTAAACTATCAATTGACATAATACATAAAGCCTGTCAGGAAAGCAATTCTGTTTCGAATTGTATTTAGCAAATAATGGTCCATTCGAATGCTGTGTAAGGAAGCAGCACATATCTCAATACAACAGGATATAAGATACAGTAGCTCAAACCCTGGGTTGTTTGTAACACAGGAGTGCAAAAGAGAAAATGTTGTCCAGTGTAACTTATGTCATTCTGTTATGGGCCTAAACAAGAGAACTGGAAATTCGGGGTAAAATTTGTGAGCCTCTAAAGAAATGTATCTTTCTCTTGTTAACGGTAACAGTGTCCTTCCAAATATCTTTTCACCAGGATGAGGTAAATTAAAAACACAACAATCCCTATATTGTTTAAAACTGGAATAGCTGGTGGGCTTTACTTCATCTTATTTGCGAGGAATAGAGACTGCAGTGTAATATCACAGCACTGATAAAAGAAAGCCTATACATGGCAACCAATACGAATGCCACAGATATGTCACTCAGCGCACCTAATGTCAGCACTATATGTCTGTACTAAATAATGACGGTACTTGGATCTAAACTTATAGACTACATGTCTGTTAATCATTGGCTGATGTGGGTGGCATGTATACTGCCCAATGTTTTCATATAATGCGTTTAATTTTAAATGACTCACGAGTCAGGAGTTCACACATAAAAAACGTAAATAGGCTGAAAATGAGTATTCGTTCTTTGGAACTACAGTACTATGTTTATAAGTCGTCCAATATCTTAGATTACAAACAAACCTTGCCCTTTCAAGATTGATACAAAAAATATACATACCTAGAATATCTGGGAGAGTCTTTATTACAACCATTTGTCGATCTCGGCAATACACATTGTTTTTCCGCTAACACTTTCCACAAGAACACCCATTCAATTGCGTCAGTCTATGGTCATTGTGCTTTCTTCTGGACACTCGTTCAGACTTTCCTTTAGTGGCTCGGATTGGTAACCATGAATTCCATCTTTGTTTGCTTGAATCTCATCGACGTACGACTCCTCTGAACTTACCATGTGTCACTCTCCATTGCAATATTGTGTAATCTTTTGTTTGGGGAGGACGATATATGACTGAATAATGTCACGTGGTCCATATTTGACCTGGAAAACACAGCACCTGACACCAATGATTATGTAGGTCATTGCCTTACACACTTGTTCTTTTGTACCCGAAAACGCATAAGACTGTTAGTATACACATGGCCGCTCCCAGTGAATTGCTACACATATACGTTGTTGTAGTTCTTTTTTTTATTTGTGGTCATATTTTGTCTGACATTGGCTTAACCAACCTTGGCAATTGTGCTAGCGCTTTCTCTATACATGCATGTGTATTTTTTGTTATCCCATCTTTCAAACATAAACGGCATGATCGAGCTTCATTTAATTAGTATATACCAAACTTGGTGTAAATATATTGACCAGTTACTTTGTAAGGCTCAAACAAAAGTGTGACGGACGAACGGCGGGATAAAATAGGGCACTCTTATCTCCTGCTATATGTTTATTGCCAAGTAACAGGATGCAAATATGCCCGGGGTTTACCATCATCTGAACACATGCTATCTCTATAATTAAACAGACTGCTATAGAGATACCATGCGACATTTCAGTGCTTAGATGGAACAATCCTCATATGCTGGATTTCTATTGGCAGCATACTTCCAAAATCTTGGGACCCCAGCCTATCAGCGACGCTCTATTGCACAACAGCCACATGTATTTGTTTTGATAGTTCTTTTCAAACATCTTCAGACACCAACATTTGATTAAAACCGTCATCGTCTTACCTCCATGTCTTTTGTACTGCCCGTCTGCTTTGAAAAGCTAAACGGTGCTTGATTATTACAAAATGAGACTTCAAGAAAAGAACAACGACTGGATTTAGATGTTATTTAAAACTGTGAACATACAACCTGCTCTTGGTCATGTTCATAAGTTGATTAAGAACACTGCTGTCAGTAAGACCCGTAGACTCCTACTGTCGTTGAATCGGCTTATGCCAATGGCCGGTGGATGTAGGGGGAAACCCCAGATGGGACAAGATTATGTGCCCTTATTCGACTCAATAACACTATAGAGGTTTGTAATGTGCCAAGATTAATACACCCATGGCTTAACATTGGCACACGAAGATGGAGGTTTACAGGACTGTCTGTTATTAACCCGTTATTATGACAGACAGATGATATTTAGTGGGTCCTGCTTTCCCTGTGAGCAGGGGGCTCAGACATGCTTACAGGACGTTTCAATATTAACATGTTATTATGACGTATGTGTCTGTGAATACGTCTTGCTATCCCTGTGAGCAGGGGGCTCAGACATGCTTACAGGACGTTTCAATATTAACATGTTATTATGACGTATGTGTTTGTGAATACGTCATGCTATCCCTGTGAGCAGGGGGCTCAGACATGCTTACAGGACGTTTCAATATTAACATGTTATTATGACGTATGTTTGTGAATACGTCATGCTATGCCTGTGAGCAGGGGGCTCGGACATGCTTACAGGACGTTTCAATATTAACATGTTATTATGACGTATCTTTGTGAATACGCCATTCTATCCCTGTCCATGCAGACACGATTAGAGGAACTAGTGTATTACTCCGTGGTTATAGCTGAAGGATCAAATTCAATGGATGCTGTTGTCCCTGTGAGAAGTTAGTTTGGACAGGATTACAATACGTCTATTATCTGTAGCTAGACAGACCTATCGCCATATGACAAACATATCACAAAAAATGGATAATTTCATTGCAATCGTCATTTAGATGAGACAGAGAGCTTTACAGCACAAGAATGACCAGTCATCACCGCGTTGTAATTAAAGTGTATGTGAAATAAGCCCTGTCAGTCATATGTCGAGTAGTTTAGACAATATACAGTGTGCGTCTTTACATCCTCCTTCTATCAGCATGACTTACAAATCATGATCAATCAACCCTAATTGGCGTAGAGTTTCGACATGATCACAAGTACGTTGATGCATACACTATGATCATCAGGGAAGATCAAACTCGATCAATCGGTATTAACAAACCTATCAGTGGGCGTTAAGACATACTTGCAACACTGTGAATACGATACATCTTGTCAATGGGGCCCACTTGCCTTAGGACAAGCTGACAACCTGACCAGTCCGCCACTGACTACAACACTGTGGATATGCTACAATCATGACAGGCAGATCATGATGAAGGGTCCGGACAGCCCTACCAACATTGTGTTCAAACACGGTTACGTGTAGGCCTTATGCAGATGACAGCCCTTAGATGCAGAGTTTTGTATCTCTAATAGGCAATCATGCTATGTAACCTTATTTAGAGATACATAGTTAGAGTTCACGTAACAGTGTAACTTCAAGTTTTTTTTCCCTTGCCGGCTATTATGTGTTGAATTAATACTGTCCAATGATATGTGATATACTTAACTTTCTGAGGCATGCTATATGCCAAACGAGACTTGAAATCGCCCATTAGCCTAGGCCCTTGTTAACAATATAGGTTCATGTTTTTGTTGCAAACCCGCCATTTTTCTCTCTTCCACCCTGACTGTAGATTTGAAATTTTAATAGAAGGGCCTATAACTGTTTAGCCATGTTTGCCTACTAAAAGTATACATCATTTATTCTATTGGGTAAGTCTACTTAATTGAAGATTTGTGCCCTACATCGCATTCTGAAGTAGGGTAATTACATAATTTAGGACTTTTAAACTATATGTACATGTAACTAGGCCCTACACTTGTAATCATAACTATCAGTTTGAACTGAATGGGACTTAAAGTGATGCATTCGATTGGTTTCCTACTGAAATACAATGTACACATTTGTATTGTTTTGATGGTGTGGAAAATACGTCTTAGCTTTTCTACAACAATGTAATTTGTTTTCAGAAGAGCAATTCTAAACAGGTCCTACATGTAGATTTTGAATATGAAACGACACATTACGATGAAAGTTAATATTGAATGTTATTAACTGCTTTGTATTTATTTTGTAAAATAAGAAACTGATTTCAAATGCCACTTTGGAACAATTTCTTTATATGTGATTTTATTTGAATCTTCGGAGAAAACAGTGAGCACAGCTCATATTGTTTCCAATCCTATATCAATTCACAACAGTACATGTGTATAAACACAAAAAGAACATGTACAGGGGAGAATTTACAATGGTAGTCGTCAATGAATGAATGTTATAAAATAAAGCTATGCTTATTTATAAATTCAGTTATACAATTTGGCGAATGGTGTCCAAGTTTCGTCATATTTGTGTATACAAATGTAGGCAATTTATTGCGCCCAATTGAGATTGCCATGAAATATACATTCCCTTTAATATTCCATTTTGAACCCTCTAGATTTCTGTCGCAAATTAGTTTTTCACCCGCCAGTACTTTAGTCCTTTTTGGAATGGCATAACTTGACCATTGACGGATACATAAAAGCAGAGGGTGCCTCACATTACTCTCATGATAATTACACTCTACAGCCGTTGGTTATTTAAGAAATAAATTATGGTTTACCATGGTATCCTTTGGCCCCTCGTTCACAAATAATCGACATCTCTTGTCAACCGTACAGTATATTGGCTGAAAACAAATCATCAAGAGTCGAAACGATCTATCTCAATAATAAATGACAGTTGAACCACCATAGGGCCAGTAAGTTATGTCATATGGTCTGCCATATTTCAAGTAATTCACTTCACTTCAGGTGACATGATAAATTCTTTCTAGTTATATCATCAATGGAAAGTAAAAAATATGCCAATCATCCCTTTCAATCCTGTAGCTGCACCCAACAGCAACACGAAATACGGCCCTGAGAGATCGGTATTCAAAACAGGGCAATATAATCATTTGATAAAAGCCATCGCCGTCTGACCTCTATGACTTTCGTACAGCTTGGTCATAAACCAGGACCATTTTGAATGTAGTTATATTCGCTAAAATGGCGTAAATTTTGCGGTCGTAGCCAGACAAATTACAGCTGTATAAATGCACCTGGACTATGCTATGGTGCCATTCAGCTGTAGATCAATTCCCATTTTCTTTCTAAAGATACTAGCAAATTTATTTATTCTTATTTCCATTTAATGTTGACCCACTTTACACATTTTGAAATTTTCAAGCAGCTGGATTTTTTAGTAACTGTGTATAAATGTAGTGCCCCCTCTCGTGACTTCCTGGTAAGATAGTGATGGCGCGGGTTTATCCCAAAGTTCCCAGTCTGCGTTAAAAAAGCTACATGGTTCTTGTCGATTGTTACAAAATGTGACATAATTTGAACGCGGTCACCGGAAATGAAGTAGAAGCGAACAAGACTTACGTGCCCTATTACAAAAATGAAGTCATGCAGTGTCCTTCTGGATGATCCCATTTCAAATATTGGCGGGTATTAATTTATCCAATCATGCAGCGCTAACTATCATTCTCCTCTGGTTCATGATTTTTCTCAATAAATAGGCTCGAGTGATATTTGTCGTAATGCACGGGCTCTTGTTGAGTAATGTCTGTCTCACATTGTAGCACTGATACATTCTTAAGCCCTGTATAATTGAGTTGTTATACATTGATAATATCATACCACAGCAACTACGTACGCCATTAAGGGAAATCCCATTTTCTACGTCACATTAATATTGACGTCAACTCGATTATGAAAGTTGTTGCACGATGACGTTGTAACATTGTTCCGTGATGTCCTGGAGCTCCTGTTGAACAATGTTTATCCTTGTTAGCCAGTGAAAAATGTTGAATGTCGGCACGTAATTTTGTTCAATTAATAAACTGAATGATCAGCATATTAGTCGTAATTCAAGGGCCCTCGTTTAACAGCCTCTATTTAAATTAAATCCATTATACAATTTTCATCCACAAGAGAATTACCTGAATTGATAGATTTCATGTCATCTACAAAGAGAAAATACGAGGGATTTTTATGATGAGTTGGGTAAATTGTTTAGGTGAAGAAGAAAGGGCAGAAGCTTTCAAAATCGATACTTGCTGGACGCTACATTTCACAATAACAGTCGAGGATAGTGCATTATTGATACTCACTTGTTGAGTTCAGTTAGAGAGGTAAAACCGTTCATTTTGAAGCTATACCGAGATAACTTGCATGATAAACTGGCGTGGATGAGTGTCGAAAGCTTTTAAATAGAAATAACTCAAATACAAGTGCACCTGTTACATGACAGACAGCTTGAGATCAAAGGGTTCAATAACTTAAAAGCGAACACAGGCTTAGAATGTTATTAGGGATTCTGAAAAGTGACCATTAAAAAGTTCTGTATATACGTAAAGATATACCAAAGACTTGAATATTTCTTGAATAATGTATTTTGTTTTTAATTGTTCACATATCTTCTTACATAGAATCAATAATAGGTTATTTTGGTTAACATTCATTTGGATGGCTCATTGTACTGGTTAAGACCTCACACAGACGGCGACATACGTGCATGAAAAGCACTACCCCAGTCCACAAGTCAGTTCAAATAATGTACTAGCATGTACTAGCATAGTTTATGTTTAAGTGTTTCCAAGGTAATTCCTACAGAACAATTTTCAACCTTTAAGAAAACCACAAATCGAATATATGTCGCTTGCAAAAAATGTTTGGTAACACTTGTATAGAGCCAGTTGTATAAAAATCTTTGATTTTGGTGTAAGTGTCTCGCCATCACGATATCACTTCGGCTTGCAACGTGCCTCAGAGGGCCACTAGGTGGGCAAATGATGCTCCACAACCTGCCAACCGTATTGCGCACTTGCATCCGTAGAGACAGCACATACTGCTAACATGCGGTGGACCATCACGAATACCCTACTCTCATTCTGAAATATGGTAGACATGCCTCCTCGCATAGACCTGAAAGCCTCAAAATAATACACGCCTAATAGCGTAGACAAAGCATTTCAAAAAGTTTAATATGGTTATGATTAGAGTTAGGCTAAGGGTTGAATTATATATGTACAATATGGTCAATTTGCCCCCACATTTAGACATCAACATCGCTAAAAAATATACATGTATTTCCACAAACACTCAACAACACGGTAGCCATGCTTCCTCACGTCAACATCAAAGCCACTCAGAAATACGGCTGGACTTGTTTCTTCGCGTATACCACATAGCGTTTCAGAAATATTGCAGACCTGCTGGTTTATAGTACCCTAAAATATCGGTGCACATTCAAACCATTGTAATTTCGTGTTAATATGACATCGTCGTCATCAACAAAGACTGTCAAAGATATGGTTAACTAGCGACCATGGACTGTCAGTGAAGATAAGCCCTTCTTTCGCACAAACTATATTATATCAAGATGTTTAGATATCACACAAAACGTACGACAGATTCTTAGACTCGAGTGGAAAAAGAGGTTGACTATTGTCGCACAGGAACAAAGAACAAAATACATTTTGTCCTAGTATGCTTTCTTGTAGACAACCATCTTTCAGAAAAAATGGAGTAGCCTAGTACATACATAGGACATCTCAGCTTTAATGGATTCACGAGCAGGTGCTTGTACCAATCAATTAATGGTGTTTTGATGTGAGAACATGTACGGGGTCAAAGATTGACGCCGTCAATGGTTTTGCTGACGTTCCTGAATCAGACAAAAACTGGACTACCTTTATATCTGCTAAAAGTAACATTTCCTCCCGACAAGTATATAGATTGGTTCTGAAAAGTAACACGTGAAGTCGAATTGCACTGTCTAATAATAACAACATACACTATATTATTTGTTGTAAGTTCAGAGAGATGAACAATATTTTCAACCATTTAAGCACTGTGTTTATACGACGTGGTTGTAATATTCTTTTTACTTTCCGGAAGTCATCTATTGGTTTCGTATAACGAGTCTTTGAAAGAATAGTTTGTCATCTTCGCAGCCTAAGGGAAGCAAATGTAAAGTGTCTATCAGCTATATACAAGCAAACAGATAATGACGACAACTTCTGCATTAGTTTCTGAGTACCGAGGAACACTAACAAGGGCCTTACAAGCCAGATACAAAGAAGGTCTTCTCAAATAACACCAAGAAGGCGATCATTCAGAATGTATTTGGCCAAGCGTCTAAATCCCCTAGATCTACTGCATTGTGGATATAAATTTGCGAACAACACATTTCGAAATCTTCCACATGATCCTTCTATGACGTGGTTGATATTACAGCAAAGTTAATTGAATGTAAATGTCAGACGAAATAACTATTTCAACAAATCCAAACTTTACATGGAACCGATATGTATTCAAGCAGTATTTATAGTGCAGTTTAAATGAGATAAAAATTGTTTGATGATATGACTTGATGAGACTATCGTATTTCCTGACTATTGATTCGCTTCAATCCACCAAGTTTGAGAATCGGTCAACTGTTATATGGGAGTCGAGGTCCGATATAGAGTGACATAAACCAAGCATCCAAGGCTATTCCCTTCTGTATTTTGAGTTGGATTAACGCCATGAAAGATCTTGCTAGCTTGTAACTGGCTGATGTATATATAACTCGTGTAAGTCTATCCTCAGTGTGGTTTAATGACTGTCATAATAAAACATATCGAGTTATAAATACGGAATATCAGGAGTCTCATAACGTTTGTTTCCGGCTCTAAATATATGGACTACGTGGGTATATCATTAAAAGGCTATAACTGTATAATACTGTTGAACATTGTAGACATATAGAGTTCATTAATCGTATAGTTTAATGCCAATTAGTATGACACTCGCTCACCGTTTCCAGCGGGTTTTATTTTTTAGTTCTATTTATTTTCATTTCAAAGACAGTTTCTGTCGGAGGAGGGAAAGGGAGTGGGATTTATTTTTACAGTTATTTGCCTTTCCGACATTTTAGACATGTTTCGTCTGGGAGCTGTCAAAATCATTGATTCCGAACAAAGCAATTTCCTAATGACTTTATGCCGATAGTAAATTGCGAAAATGTTAAGCGACCACGGTTAAAGATGAGTATGCTCATATTTTGCTGAAGTATCACACATTTCAGGATACTTGATATACCAAACAAACATGAATTATGTTTATATAAAAAAAAAATTAAAAATTTCATTTTGGGATATAATAAAAATAAACTTGATATAAAATTCTAATAATTACCGATTTAAGAAAACCGATAACAAAAAACTCAGGTATGTTGAAGAAAACGCCTTGAACATATTATTTGTCGAAGAACAAGCCATCCGACATATAAAGGACAATACGTGTTTTTGGAACACGAGGGCGGAGGCGAGTAGGGATCTATATGTTTAGACTCATTGTGTTTAGGAATACCAACATTATTTAAATGCATCTGGAAAAAAATACAATGTGATAAAAAGAACTCGGATGCAATATCCCTTAAACTAATTGGAGAGTGAGTTAGTAGTGTGTGTAAAGAGTTTGAATTTTCTATAAAGACAGCTAGATTAATGAGCAGCACGGATATTTTCAAAATTTACCATGACTGACGATATCAGCATGGAGTCAATTTTGAGATTTGTGTAGAACACAGACAGTTTATTTCTTATGTTTAATTCATTGTAGTTTCAAAGACGTGTATCTTGTTCACTGGACACAATTCGCCATCACTGTCATTCAATAAGTTCCCACATGCCCTTGTATAACCGTTTCACCTGGTTACTTTCCTTGCAAATATTAGTCTGGATTACTCGTCTCTAATATTAATCTGGATAACTGGTCGGTATTATTAGTCTGGATTACTCGTCTCTAATATTAATCTGGATAACTGGTGGCTATTATTAGTCTGGATTACTCGTCGTTAATATTAGTCTGGATTACTCGTCGCTTATATTAGCCTGCCTTTGCATATTTCGCTGCAGATAGATCTGACAGACTTGTGTTTTTCTTTACCAGACCGTATTATCTATGAGAGGCGGTGCGTTTCTCCGATGTAGTTAGTCTTTCTACAAGGTTTTAGAGCGCTAGGATATTCATCCGGATACACCAGACATGTTCAGAGAGCAGTACTGCTTGCGAAGAAACAATCTATGCCAGCAGTCTTTTTTATATTCTTTTAATTTCGTGGTTGGTGTTGCTGATAAAAGGGTCGTTGATTCTAAGGCGAGTAATCTTTCGCAAGTAATGTTGAGCCGAATGATGATTAGAGGGTTTATTTACAGCCTATAGATACAGTAATTTGTACAGAAAATAAACCAAGATCAAACAATAACATAGACGTCAAAAGTATACTCTGTTGATTGGAATTTTCAAACCATGTACGCACAGAACCGACTGACAAACATACAACCAATCGACCAATATAAAAACGGACCGAGCTGTGATCCTAAAACGACTCCAGTATAGCCCACAACACGACATAAACTACATAAGCATTGTGAAGAGAATGACAACTTATATCATCAAATATCATCTATTTTTTATCAATACTGCCAAACTTTTGCAACACAAATTTTAACAAAGTTGAGCTGTCATAAATCAAGGAGCTAAACTGTATATGTTGACTATAATGAAGACAAGACTACAGTAATCATCCACAACAAGAATGCCACCATCTAGTTGACTTAAGCTCCATGTTTTGTATTCACCTACTGCACTCCAGAACTCAATTTCCTTGCCTCACTACCAAACACAAAACCTTTATCAAATGACTCCCAGACAAAGAAGATTGATTCATCCCGCCATCGAGGTTCAGCGATTAGCGTGTCGGACTGCTGATCCCCCTGCGACGTTCAGTTCAATGGGAAGTCCCACAGGGGGAATCTAATAATCACAGAAACCGTAAACACGAGGTTTCTTCCCGGTTTCCTACAGCACTGAACTAAGGCAGAGAATTGTGGATCCGTCATCATATAAGTGAAATAGTCTGATTCATTCAATCGTTGAAATTTTACGCCACATGCAACGGCATTTCTGACTTGCGGTGACGTGCAGATTTCTGACAAGTATTTAGTTAGTTTTTGATAAGTACTGTTACACCCAAAGTTATGGCAATAATAAAAATAAAACGGGAAAATAATAAACTGAAAATTGACAAAAGTTATGACGTACAGTATCCAGCGTAGAGGCTAACCAACCCACAGGAACCTAATTCGAGCTTGAACTTCCTTGTAATGGATACAGCACCAGCAGCCAGGGAGATGTTGACTACCTACTGGGTATCAACTGTCCCTCATTTTATCGTGACCGAATTATTTGAACAAAAACCACCCGGCATCAAGTTCACCATGGACAAAGCAAAAAACGTTGAAGTGGTATTCCGCGGAGTCCCACTTTAATATCCACTTGCACGTAAAGTAAACCTATTCTGTCAACCATAATGCTCTCTCAACAACTATCACATCGTGAATATAATAAAACACATTAATAGATGATCAACATTAACTGGCAATAAAAGTTCAGTTTTTAAAGAAAACATCGCTTTTATTGATAAAAACCAGTCACAAACTACAAACTTATTCAAACATAGTGATACAATATATCGTGCAATCATTAACTATATACAAACGTGTATCCAAGCTTTCGGTAAAGGGCACCTTGAAACCGAATCCCAACGGATGTGCTTACAAGATAACGTGCTCGTGTGATAAACACTGCTCTGACCAAAAATCAGAACCGTTCACATGGAAAAAAAGTATTATGTAAGCAACACTACAACACGGAAAGTCGTGGCAGTCATAGGGCCTAACTAACCATGTGTTTTTATTACAGAAGTGATGTTTTGCTAGCCGTGAACTCATCAAAAACATTTCTGTGGGAATGTGATGAATTAACCTGGATTAACCTGGGTTGTGATCGTGTAGTTATTTTACCAGTGAATTGCTGTCAACCTGAGGCTCAATTTATCACTCAATTTATTCTAGATCTCATTATCGCCATAAATAAATAACTGATGGTGTATCAGTTATTGTTTTTTGTTAATATCACGGGTCTGGGAATTATAAGGAAGTTTTGTTGAAGTTTGTTTCTGTGTTTACATGTATTTGATTGAGTGCTTAATTTGTAGTTAAGGTTATTCAAATCACAAGGCGACGTTCCAGTCAGATTGTTGAAGGCAGTCATCATCAAAGCCTTTGGCAAGAAATATAGGACATTACAATGACAAAACGCGATACAAGCGGCTTTCTATTGTCCCCTAGCTGATAGAGTTGCAGGAACCTCCCTTCATACAACAGCATCGAATAGGCCACATATCAAATAAATAAAAAAAAGTTCGACACAATGTAATTGGTAAAGTCATTGACCATAATATCGTTTTTATAAATCAGCTACATAAATTCGTCCAATTACCTCCAGCTCCCGCCTTTATGTAACAAAACTTCCTAAATATCTCTTATTATAATTACATCTACAAATACTGAGCTCTATTTGTAATAAATCGGTTTTATTGAGAACATTTATGTAATTTCGCCAAATCATTGCAATGGACCAAATTATATTTGGCTAAAACATAAAGCGGTTGGCTCTTTATCAAAATAGTTCAAAGACGAATGTTATACATTTCTGTCTTATAAAACGACAAAAAAACACTACTAATCTCTGTATCAAAGTACATCCCAGCGTAAACAAAGGTTTAGAATTACTTTTAGTTGCTGATATATTGTTTTAAGTAAATCAAATGAGCAATTGCAAAATCTCAGATCTAAGCAAAACTCTTTAGTTCACTTAATATAGTTCAATTCACTGAGAGACCGTATATTACGAAGGATATCACGAAGTGCATTTCGCTTTTTAAAATTGTATGACCAGCGTGATATCATCTTAATACACGGATAATATTTTTCTTACTCTACATATTCAGACAAATTAATTTTTTGGAAACCATCTTCAGCTGTCAATAGTGACTTTCTGTACATTTTTGCTGTGGCCTACATTTTACATTTGGCAATAAATTTCTTTGTTTGTGATGTGCGAAAACGTTTAGTTTACGCAGTTTTCGGTTGCATGATAATTGAGGTTTACAGATAAAAGGGGTCCGCATCCGTTGGTTAGCAGTTAGGGTCCCCCTGCAATGTACTGGTCACATGTGTGAGTCCTCCAGCGGACATCAGGTCTAGCTATGGCTATCACAAGGGCGATTTGTATGAGCCTTTCTCCCAGTTTCACATCATATTTAAGTAAAGCAGTATAAGAACTGGACAGACCATCGTAAAACTGGTGGGACGTTAAACGGTAATTAACCAAAGACATAGTATTATAATTGGTTGTGCGGGATTTAGAAAAAGGAAAGGTACAACAGAGTGTATGACCTTCCCAGCAAGTTTGGTTGTGTGGGATCAAGAGGAAGGAAATGCACAGCATAGTGTCTGACCTGCCCAGCATGTTTGTTTGTGCGGGATCTAGAGGAAGGAAAGATACACTTCCCAGCATGTTTGGTTGTGTGGGATCAAGAGGAAGGAAAGGTACAACACAGTGTTTGACCTTCCCAGCAAGTTTGGTTGTGCGTTATTTACAGGAAGGAAAGGCACAACATAGTGTCTGACCTTCCTAGCATGTTTGGCTGTGCGGGATATAGAGGAAGGAAAGGTACAACATAGTGTCTGACCTTCCCAGCATGTTTGGTTGTGCGGTATTTAGAGGAAGGAAAGGCACAACACAGTGCCTGGCCTTCCTAGCATGTTTTGTTGTGCGGGATATAGAGGAAGGAAAGGTACAACATAGTGTCTGACCTTCCCAGCAAGTTTGGTTGTGTGGGATCAAGAGGAAGGAAAGGTACAGCGTAGTGTCTGACACTCACAGTATGTTTGATTGTGCGGCATCTAGAGGAAGGAAAGGCACACCATAGTGTCTGACCTTCCTAGCATGTTTGATTGTGCGGGATATAGAGGAAGGAAAGGTACAACATAGTGTCTGACCTTCCCAGCATGTTTGGTTGTGCGGGATATAGAGGAAGGAAAGGTACAACATAGTGTCTGACCTTCCTAGCATGTTTGGTTGTGCGGGATATAGAGGAAGGAAAGGTACAACACAGTGTCTGACCTTCCCAGCATGTTTGGTTGTGCGGTATTTAAAGGAAGGAAAGGTACAGCGTAGTGTCTGACATTCACGGTATGCTTGATTGTGCGGCATCTAGAGGAAGGAAAGGCACACCATAGTGTCTGACCTTCCTAGCATGTTTGGTTATGCGGGATCTAGAGGAAGGAAAGGTACAGCATAGTGTCTGACCTTCCCAGCATGTTTGGTTGTGCGGAATCTAAAGGAAGGAAATGCACAACATAGTGGCTGACCTTCCCAGCATGTTTGGTTGTGCGGCATCTAGAGGAAGGGAAGGTACAGCAGAGTGTCTGACCTTCCCATTATGTTTCTGTGGCGTCGGCTAGTTCAGAGTTGTTTTCTTCTGGACACCTTAATAACAATTTTTTTAACACGACGTTTGTGACGTACTTTTTAGGGAGCCAATCTGAGATAGAAAGGACGATACACAATGTTAATTTGACAGTCTGAACGACTCGGCTATATGACCACCAAAAGGAAACACGGTCCGATTTGGATGTGGTGAAAACGGGTCGATACTCATACAGACAGCCCCTGACCCTGGACCTTGCCTCCTTGCGTGTGTCTGACGATTATATTTAGTCGTTAGAATATTCGAGATGCGTCGAGACTGCCACAGTTGACAGGGAGTCGATCTAATCCGGATAATTTCAAATATAAAGAGAAATGCCAAAAGTAGACACCTGAATGCATATCGCCTTTGTGTAACGGTATACAAGGGCGTCCGTAGACCTACATATAAAAACAACGTTCAAAAATATGAACGAGATGATGACTAATAATAAATCAGCGCCGCCAAGTTTGACAGAGACGTCAAATATGTGAAATTATTTTCCACATATGTTGAATTCTTTTTCCGATATGTGAAAAAAATTTCAACATAATTATGTAGAATAAAGGTACAAGTGCAAAACGGCTTGCCATAGTGTATTGGAACAGGAAGGTGATTTGTATCGCTTCTCTTTTATGAGATCTATTAGTTGTATTTTGCGCTGCCATCAACCATGGAGTTGATTTTTATCAGCCTGCCTTGATGACGTCAGCCCCCCAATGATTGCGCATTAGGCAAAAGTATAAAATATGATAATAAATAATAATGATAATATAATACGAGAATGTTGCTCTTGTTGTTACGAAGTCTATTGCAGTGGAATGTGCAAACACCAAAACAATTTCCCAACATTGTGTAATTAGAAGGATGTAATTGGTGAATTGTTAGCAATGGTCTTATGTGCCACTGTACCAGATCTCATCCACTGAGGCTACAAGGCGTCTCAGCCTTGGTCTTCTAGATACATGTCACTGCTCACAAGTCGACACAACACACAGGCTGGCTTCACCGGGTTGCAATCCGTATGTTTATGCATGTATGCATTTTTTGTCTGGAAATGCTTGTGCTGAACTGTATATTAAAATTCATTTATCTCTGATACTGTTTTTTTTTTTTAATGTAATTTTGAGACTTTAATGAATAAACGTTACCAAAATAAGAAAACTAAAAGTCACCAAAATTATCAGAACTATTGACCAATGTCCCAGGAACAGCAGTTATCAGGAAGTTCTCATAACGCTGTCCTACCATACGACTACAAGTCAACGCAGCCCTGAATTGCAATTCTCAGAACTACCTACCGCTGTCCAAGGCATCAAGACAACACAAAGCTGAACTATGTTTAAACTATAATGGAGTTTTGTAAAAACTGTATAAGGGCGCTAGTAGTGTTATATAAAAAGTATGTCTAACTGACTTTATCGTCTGTGATAGAATAAATACTTTACATTACATTAATATGTATGTGCTACTTTTCGTTATTCTTAAATTTATACTGAGCAAAACTCTAAGAGGGAGTGTCATTTATTTATTTATTTTTATCGATGATTGTTTACCTACATTGGTCTTATTTAATAGCATGATCTGTTGTTGTTTTTTTCAGTCTAAGCTGCATTGACTCGCATGCAGGCGACAAAATGTCTTAAGTGATTTAATGGAGAAAGTATTTGAGTAGTTTTGCGGAGAAGAATTTATAGTATCCCCCAAGGCCCGTCAGTCTGTTTTAAGTCATCACTTCCGGGATAAGAGACCCACTTGTGAAGGTTTAGAGCTCGGATATTGCCACCGGTGACACTTAAACGAGCGCTGTTGTCACCATTTACTGCTTGACTGCCTCAAATTGCCTTTGACTACTTTTGTGCGTTACTATCTCTATGTACTGTCTCTGACCGAAGTGCACGAGTTGAGAGTTTTCTCTGGTGATCTTGCGGTAACATGTGCCAGGTTAACAGCTCTCTTCTATTAATTATCCGCGCTGTCTCAAACAGTTTGATAATCGGAAACCTTTCACACAATTGAAAATGACTTTGCGGCCCAGAATCTCTCCCCTTTGGAGGTAAAGATGCACCATTGGCTGCATAAGGTTAATAGTGTTTAAATTGATTAAGCGCAGCAAAACACCCAGTTGTTGTGACCCGACAAATCAATACAAATCCTTGCATTAAATCTGCTCTTTATGAAATATATTATCATCTCCTCTGGTCTGCTTTAAATACCGTAAGCCTATTATTCCAGTTGAATGGATAATACTTTAATATACTAAAAAATAAGCAGATGCCAATGTCACAATTAAATTCCGGACAATTGGTAGCGGGTGGGTCCGCATCCCCACACACTGGAACCACCCACCCACATTTTCTAAACTAAACTAATCTAGAATTCCTTGGTGTGCCATTAAATCGGTGTTAAATTCCACTCGGCACAATTTTTGTAAGAAAATATAAAACGTCAACATTTAATTCATGATTACTTAAGCTAATGACAACGGGTTGTCCATTTCCTCAAACACAATGTATTTACCTAAAACAATCAACAAATACGAATAGTGCAAGGGCGGCTCGAAAGTCCTGTCTTAAAGCAATACACTAACCTCGTGAATGAAAAGGTCGTACATGGACATACATATGTACGTTTTGATTTTGTCGACAGATGTTTCAATTGCAAGTTTCGAGAACCCAGTAATCCGTAGACTTTACAAGACAAACGGCCATATATCCGACGGTTGTCATGATCAGTACTGACGTGTTCAGCTTAGTGCCTGTAATTTTAAAATGTTGAAAGAGCCATTTCGTCTACACAGTGTGGTGGGTGTCAATGAGACAAGAACTAGGTTAACTACTACATCGTAACACGAACGGAAGCAATATTATGGTATATACATGACTCTTTATCAGGGCCATTGCCGAGGTGCGCCAGTCGTTTTTACCAATGTTACATGTAATTTCCATTTTCCAACAGAATACTTACACAAGCAAGACTATTATGGATTAGAATTTTTTTATTAAGGTTACGACGTGTCCGTACAGATTCTAGCACCTTTGTGGAGCGTAATGGTCAGGAGAATTGATACAAGTATATATACATTTGATTTTTAGAAAGCCAACAATTGCGGAGACGTAGGCCTAGAAGCATTAGAATGAGGAACCTGTAGGGTTAATATTGAAATTGTAGGCATTATACACCCTGTCAGTCTATCGTGTGGTCCGCGTGGTATCCCGGGTGGTCAGAAATGGCTTACTGAGAGTCCAACTGTTTTGTTGATACGTTTAACCTTGTGAATGCCCGTGAATATTAACATCAATTCTCTACTTTTTTTTGTTTTACTGTAATTGAAAACTTTTTTGTAATACCTTCCAGGAAAAGTAAATTGCGATCAACTGTCAATAATAACCGCTGCTTACTGTCAACGAATGCATTTTGAACTGGTGTAATATCTAATAAGTGTATTCAAAGACTAAACGGACTGTCCTTTCGTGTATAGGTGCAGTGCTTTACCCCTGGTAATCGTTGAACACCATGTCCATTTAGCACCTGCGTCGGTGTAGAACGTCAGCCCGATCTGTTAACTACTTCGGAGCTGAACACCATTTTTACTTGGTACTTGCGTTGGTGCCAAACACCAGGAAAAATCCGGTACCTGCTTCTACGCTGCAAACTATGTTAATCTGGTACTTACTTCGGTGCTGAACACCAATGTTAATTAACTACCTGCATTGGCGCTTAACACCATGTCGATCTCGAACCTGCATCGGTGTTGAAAACCATGTGATTTGATGCCTGAAACGATGCTCAACAACGTGTCCATGTTGAACCGACATTGCAATTTACTTAACCTAGGCAAATAAATGAATAAGACACCTGCAAGTGAGCTCACGGGGGTAATTGGTTGACACAATACAACCTCACCCTACTGTATAGTGCCACAGCAAAACGTATCCGGCGAGTAAGATCCAGAG
The DNA here is from genome assembly GCA_030265115.1 of Mopalia vespertina. Lineage (NCBI taxonomy): Eukaryota > Metazoa > Mollusca > Polyplacophora > Chitonida > Mopaliidae > Mopalia > Mopalia vespertina. The sequence goes on from JAQQZZ010092789.1 coordinate 26,217, forward strand.
AACGTTGTTTTATTTCAGTATCTGTTGCTGTTGTGGCGAGATGCTGAAAGAGAAGCTGCTTTTGTGCGTTTTGAATACATTATTTTCTAGGTCTAGCGGCTAGACGCATTTACTCTCTTCAAAGTAAGTATGATGTATTCAAACTTAAACATTGTCGGACATATTTATTGTGTCAAATTACTTCAGAACTGTACTAATTTTACCTTAGCCACAATGTCAACATCAGGACTTACAACTCCTTCGCAAACTTTCCTTCGGCAAAATCCTGCCCTTGTCGATTATAGTCAGTGGTGTGACATTGGTAATTGTATCCGTGTCAGCTGAGATGGGTCGTATGAGGTCAGCTTTAAGCTCCATTATCACATATCATACTCTCTGTCTAGTGAAGTTGCAGGTTGAAATAAAAAGGTGCTAATTGCAGTTATATCTGCATTTCTGTTTAACTGACTCGTTGTCTGGCACCGAGCATTAATCTTGCCAATCCGTGTTTCGCAGGTGATTTGTGCTGAATTTCGTTTTGAGTGGCAGCTTGCAGTCGCCCGTGTGTTCTTGGAACTAAATGACAACATGACGCCTATATGATGCTGTCTATTTTTATTTTCTGTGTCCTTCGGTGGTTTTCTTCGTCCATGAGCGCATCTTGGTATGAGTGAAACAACCCTTATCAGAGCGTATAATTCCAATCTAACCAGCAAACAAAAGCGCTTCTCTAGTCTGATACATACAGTGGACATTTTACTGAATCGAATGACAAAGTGATTCCCGATTAAAAACTGTGAATAAATAATTTCAAAGAATGATCTTAAATTTTAAAGAGAGACCAACACCTTCTATGATTAAACATAATATAAGGTATCGAATAATAACAGCGTCAACATTGAGACACATGGCTTAATACATATCACATTCAATATGATGTAACAAAAAAAGACTTTACTCTGATGTGACATGTCCGTCATAAAACAAAAATAAACATCCGCAACAAAATTGAGTCTTGATCGAGCTGTCAGGGTCCGGGAAGGTCGCCTAGTTTTTGTTGTGTGGAGACTGTTGTGGATAAATTACATATCGTGAGAGACTATCGTTAGTACCGTGAAGACTTGCCAACTGTCGATCAAACATGGAAGAGATCTTAGTCCACATGAGATCAGTGAGGACGCAGGAAAGCCTCAGTAGACTGACCAGGTGCCTAAATCGATACAGACATGCATGTGTGTCTGCTGTTAATTAATACTGTGTGCGCTATCTTGAAGGACTTCAATGCGCCACATCCGAGTAGTGAAGTGAATTACCGTGACGGAGAACGAGACAACTGTCGTTAAGGACGTTCTATGCGATAACTGTGTCATGCCGTTCACAGATAGACGATATAACGTCCGGATTGATTTAAAGGAAAATGTCGGGTATGTTATTATAAAATGTTCGATATAATAAAAATATAAAACACATTACTCACGGTACGACGTTATACATACTTCCATTTGTGATTTCTAGATTGTCAATTCATAAACAAAACGTTTAAATAATGTATTGAGCGAATAACCTATGTGAAAGATTCATTCTTTGATCGTGGTTTATTGATTGTACTTTATAAGATTATTTTACTCACTTCCTGCCAACCCAACATGAGCGGCCTCCTTGCGCTTGACAGGGACGAGAAGAATGCTTAAGTTACTTGCATTCGCGACTTTAGCGGGATCGAGAATCGAAACAATCCAAATAATCCTTGTTCTGAACCGCTTCACCACGTGATTATTGAAATTAATAATTGATCATTTATTTTTTTTGATTTTTTTTTTTGGTATTTATATTGGCTGACGTGAACATTTCGTCTTCACGTAACAATATTTTTCCGTAAATTCAACGTTCTGTTGTAGAATGCGATTTAGTTACTTTCTTTAGATGTACATCTGTAGTTGAAACACATATTAATTGCATTTGGAGCGCAAAGATGTGGACCGCATTTGAGTAGAATTGTTGTGAAGCACAAGTGTCATTTAGTTCATTTCAGTCTGTTCTGAGACTTCACTTCTGGGGAAAGATACCCACTTAGGAAGGTATAGAGCTCCGAATTGCCCCTGGTTACACTCAAATGACAATGGTGGTCACTATGGTAGCAATCAAGACAGATTGACATGGCTATTGATTGTTATCATTATAAAACTCTGTGCACATCCTGTATTTCCCCTGTTCTGAAAGCCTGATAATTATCAAGAGACAAATTGTGAATATTCATCATACTGGACAAATGTTCTAAAAGTATTGCTCGTCAAATTGTCCAAGAAATGGTTTAAACTTATTTGAGTACAATGGTGCCGTACGAAAGATGATGCCAAGTGCTCGGACACGTAAGCTGAAAGCAGCTCAATCCCCAATGTATATGAGTAATTGTTCCAAATGAGTTTCTGATTTATTGGAATTTTTAAATAACCAAATATTTGTATTTTTCATTTTTTTTCCTGAACAATAATGCCATTGCTTCTTATATATCTACATTTTTTAACAGTCAATGTTTTTTGACTTGGCGGACTACTATTTTATTGTTCCTTACACCGAATGAAACCATGTTTTTTTTGTGGATTTTCTTCAATTCTTAACATGCAGAATTACAGTGTGTTCAATGAAATTCACATTAGGGATTCTAATCTGATAAAGGGAAAATCACTTGAAAATTATTAAGTTCAAGTACGATTGATCAATTCACCTAAGTAGGTAAGTTAAAATTCCCTCCTTAGCCTGTATTTCTGTAAAAAAAAAAGAAGAAAGTTCCAGCGTAAGCAAGTTGTATATGCGTACAGATGATCTTGTTTTGATGCTAGTATTTCGATAATATGCTAAAAGCCCTCGCGCCTCCCTTTCGACACACAAACCCTCCAGGCTAAATCTGAAAAGGATTCATGGATAAAAATGAAAGGACAATTCCATACAAAAAACGGATGGAAAAGTGAGTGGCATAATTTCATCATACAATAAACACATTTTGTAGCCTGGTTTTTTTTCGTGTTATTAATAAGTTTATATTTTGGAAAGGTGTTTATGTAGTTGTGTATGTCAGCGACAAAAAGATTAAATCAAATTGTAAAATTAAACTGAAACGCTATCGATGTCACCTAAATAAACTAGGATCAGATGATTGTTTAATATCCGGAGTAGACTGTGACTGAACGGTACGGTGGAGAAGTATCCGTGTAGCAACAAGCGTATGAAAAAATCACCATAAAGTGCTATTTCGTTATCCACTATTCGTCGTTGTTATCTTGCGACACTTGCAGTAGAAACTTGTTATTTGGATGGTCATTATCTTTAAGATGGAACTTTCCACAGACGGTAGTTCAAGTTAATCCGCATAGGATCAGCCGACTGTCTTGCAGGTAGTGGAGCAGTTGCTGTAAATCACTTACAACAAGATGTCTGGAGCAGCTATCATTCCAGACATAAATGTTTTTGTTTGTCCCAGACCATGATTAAACATCACGAGATTGAGAGCAGATGGTAGACAGTTAAAAACGAAGAAGAAGACGAGGTATTTCTGTTGAGGATGCCCTAAGCCACGGAAGGGAATCTGTGCAATGACCTGCGAATGATAGCCTTTGTTTAAGTCTGATTTGAGTTGGACGCTAAGTGATGGCGGTGGTAGTGCATACTTCCATGTCCTGGTTTGTATTGAGAAACATGAAGGCATTTTATGATGGGGCTGGATCAAATATCAATCAAACCTAATTAACGTTTCCGTTTGGTTTAACATTGCTCGTAATCATACCTTTTAATATCTTCTAAATGATTTTCCACTGCGACGAAGATCTGACCTGATATATAAATACATACTCGCTACACATTTTGAATAGACGTATGACGGTAGCCGACGGAAATTACATTCAGTGTGGCACCCCGGGTTATATAGATCGTTTCTTTGAGTGCTTAGATACATTGCCAGAAAGTGTTAAAACGTTTCTACTTTGTTATCACATGTGATCACATGTCATTTCGACTTAAACTTTTTTTTGCAAATTCTCAAAGACAAACGTCTGTATTGCACTTACATTCGAGTGAGCATAGCTGTTACTTAGTTATCTTAACAGGCGGGACTGACGTCATTGTTCGAAAACACGGTCGGTCACCAGTGTGCCCGTTTGCTTATGGATGCATTGGAAGTCATCTATAACAACACGGCGTATACACAAGTTTGGTCATCCAAGCGCAATGTTAATCTGTTGTATACATATTAAAACAGCTCTTTGAGTAACACATATACGTTAAGCATGTTTTAAGCTTACATGCCGTTTTTAGAACCATGTTGATATGTACAAGCGGTTGTTTGTTGTCGTTGTTTCGCTTGGGGACGGAACCCTTACTTTTGGCTTTATATGAAAGCATCCACCTGTGTAGGCAATAGGGGACAGCCATGACTAGATGATATGACTACTGTGTTTTAGAACAAGACGTCAGTTCCGCCTTTTAAATTAACTAATTAACGGTTATGCTAATCCGAGTGCAAATGCAATACAGATGGTTGTCTTTGAAAATATGCAATAAAAATTGTAAGTTTAGGTCGAAAAACAGTTGCATTTCCCTTTAAGGCTGAATACTATTAAATAGTTAACAAGAGAACAAAGCAAGGGTATAAGATAACATACTATTTGACTTTAAAAAGATGGGAAACATAGCATATTAGACGCTGAGTAAATGTTTGATTTGTAGAGAAAATACTACAATAACTGAGCTATAATGATATTAATATTGTAACAGCATGAGCTGTGGTTGTGGTTCATATTTCCGCCCTTATCAACAGGTAATGTGATCAGAGTTTGGCGTACTCTCAATCTACCGTTCCGTTCTACTACAGATTAAAAGCAGATATAACAACGGGGTTCACTGATATCAAACACTGTATAGCCTTCATAAAATGTACGTTAGTCCAATAAAAGTCAATGTAGCATGGCACGTCGGAGAAAATCATGGTTTGCCATATCACGTTTTCTTCACCGAGTTGGTGATTGGGTATTTTGTCAACCCAATGAAATTTTAGTTTAACATTGATCCTAATCTATATAAGATACAGATTGCAATGATGATAATTCAGGTTGTGTTGTTATCAAGCCCCTGTAGATTGATAGAGATAAATAAGTACAAACCGTGTTTTCTTTATGCTCCATTACAGTTTCTGAAATACGGGCATACGATATATTTTTAGAGAAATTTAAGTTTACGAGTGTGGTAGACAATTGACAATTGTGCGAAAGTATTACTTTCAAACATCGGTCATCAACCTGTGCTTTCATTGTGATTCCCGTAAGACTTCAGCAAAAGCCTTGAAGAGTTCAGAAAATATGGTTGGGTTATTTAACAACTCATTGAATTGGAGTGCTGTTTTTTTTAATTCTTCGCTTACTAATTCCGATGTTATGTCAGCCAATGCCCGAACAACAGGATACTTAGTGACAACAGGTCTTTTGGGGACTATAGGTACAGTAGGTAACTTTCTGTTCATGTTGTCATTCTTCAAAGAGAAGAAAATGAGGACAGTGTCGAATTACTTTATTTTTATGCTCGCTTTGATCGATTTTTTAGGCTGTCTAGTTTTAGGGTTAGGAGTTTTGAGTGTTACTGCCCGGAAACGTACAGCGGAGAGCTGTAATTTAATGATTACAGCCGGGCCCATGTTCTTGACGTTATCAATGTTTTCTCAACTGTTAATAAGCGTGGATAGATGTTGTCTTATAATGTCTCCGATCGGTGTGTGTCGGAAATGGTTCAATAAGAAACTGGCAACGGTTTATTCTGTCAGCTGCTGGATGTTAAACGCTGTTGTATTGTTGGTAATCTACCTCTTTGGAGAACACCCCAAGCCTCCTGGAGAGTTTCAGTGCATGTTTTCAAAAGCTATGGAATCTATCAGAAAACGGGCTATATATACATATTGCGGTATCAGTGCGGTTTGCTTCTTAGTGACTTTTGTTTTTTACGGTCGTCTTATTCTCCATGTTCGTCGCCATTCAATGGGAACAACGTCTGTTAAAAGATCCTATGTTAAAACCTCTCTGATTCTGCTATCTCTGTGTGTTTTCTCCTTTCTAACAATTTCCCTGCGTTATGTATTTTTTTATCTTGATATATCAACAAGGTCTGATCTTCGAATTTCAAATATTCTGAACGAAGCCGGAAGAATAGTTTCCTTCTCTGGGTTGTCCGTCAATCCTATTTTCTATGGCTATAGAATTAAAACATTTCGCGATTGTGTGCGTAAGATGTTTCGTCTGAAGAAACTACCTTGAGTTATTCTAAATGAATTAGAACGACCATCATATCTATATGTGTTTAGAATCGTCATTCAATCACTATTTCTTGTCTTATTATCTACGTGTCTTTGATATAGAAAGTGGCAAAAAATGAAACTATTCTTGAACTTAAAACTGTTCTGAGGGCGCTACACCTCAAGTAAATAGCTAGTAAGTGTAACCCATTAATGGTTTGTTGAATGTGGCATATTATTTAAAGTTTAAATCCTAACCAGTTCGATAAATTGCCATACTGTGACATTCGTGTTGTAATTCATATAATTCATGAATCCTTGTTAGTGATTTATCTATTCTCAATTATTTGTCTGAATGTGTATATATATGCTAGTCCTATCGTACATACACAGTTAACCTGTTTTATTTCGGTTGTTTGTCTATTTTGATCACAAAGATGATAATCAAATATGATACAATCAGTTTCCATGTTTTATTCACCCAAACCTTAACAGGTGAAAATGAACATGCATGTTTGTTTGATTGGGGTTTAACATAGCACAGAAGGTTAATTCACTCACAAAAAAAATTGTTTTCTTATGGGTGACTTTAATGTTGACCTGTTTAAGACGGAATGCCATTTGCCATCGAAAGAATTCCTTGAAACAATGAAATCACTTTACTTTTATCCTCAAAAAACTACTGGAGTCACCCTTAACTCAACTACTTAAATAGATAATATTTTTACTTACTTTC
>JAQQZZ010092790.1:0-17480 GCA_030265115.1 Mopalia vespertina
CTCGACACTTTCGGCAGCACGTACTTCTGAAACACGTCCGGGAACGTGGCCTGGAAGTAGTCTGACTTGGTGACCTGAACTGTGGGCTTTGTCAGGTCGCTAGACGTTAAATCGCTCCGGGGTCCTGCGATCGCTGCATATTTCTCTCCTTTGTTGAAGGTAAACGCCTGGATATCCATTGTGCATTCATTATGTATGTGACGCTGGCCGATATTCAAAATGGCGAGGTCGTTGCGCTCAGTCGGTTGATTGAAAACCAGAAGGGCGTATTTGAGATCGCCCTTTGCGAGCTTACTTACAGCCCGCTGTGGTATAACATTAGCAACGAGCTATGAAATAACTCCTTAGATGTGGAAGACAAGCGCGGTCGCAATAGTATCATAATAGCAAACGGATTTTACAACGTGTGCGGCCTGGACACAGACGTGTTCAAGCCTCTTGGAGCTTTTCTAACGTTGCATTCACCGAGCGGGCGCCTTAAGATCACCACCACTACCAAGAAGGCTACACTGTCCAGGGATCTCTGGTCGACGTTAGGATTCGTTCCTAGCGGATTAGGTTGATTTACCGGCTTTGGCAGCGTATGGGCGATGCAAGATGAGCGGTTGGCTACGCCTGGGTCCTCCCAGCGATTGGCCGAATACACCAACGAATTGGCGATCCACCGTGAAATGTTCATTCACCTGAGCGAGCTGAGCACTTCCAATAATCTGCAGAACGATGCTCCGAGAGAGTTGCTGTGTCCTGTGCCAGTAGAGAATGAGCGGTGTAACGGCGGTCGCAGTCTCCTTTCCTACCTTACAGTATAAGAGACTGGTGGCAGGCGCAATCCACACCATGACTGCCAAAGTGTTAGACGGACGATGGGGTGACGTAGATATCAACTACTTGAGCGCGTTGTTACATCTGCGTGCTATATAACACCATGACAGATGCTGGCGGCCCTGGGGCCGTCGGTGTCAAAACCTGTTCAACTGCTGGCCTTGCAGACTTGGGAGACACTGGGGGGTTTGGAGAGGCTGGAACAAAAAACAGGCTGTGCCCTCAAACTGTCTGGTGGAGTCTACAAGCGTGTTGAAGTGCCTGCCCCCCAGCAGAGCTGTCCTCTAAAATTTGGTGACTTGAACGATGTCACTGAGACCAGTCTTGTCGCCAACCGAAATTTCAAGCTTCACTATACTGGTACAGAGTAGAGGCCGGAGATTGATACGTGCTGGGTGGCTGGCACCTGCAGATAAAACTTGCCCTTCCCTACTTGTATTAAGGGAAAGCCCGCGCTGTCAAAATATACACAATAAGGACCAGTTATTGGCTGCCTATGTTCCGGGGCGCAAGACCAACATGATAGCCGAGGACAATCCCTTGCATGGCTATGTGCTGGGAACGAAAGAGGCCCGTTCTGGCACATTATTCCTTATCAGTGAATTCAGTTCTCGTCTTGTTGTGTCTGGTGGCACTTTTTTCAATGAAGCGGTCCATGGAGATCACCCAGACGACTTTGTCCCTCTCATCGATGGTTTGAAATTGAAATGGGTCTCGAAGGCCTCAAACAAACTTGTACACATCTACATTCGCGTACCCGACGGGTCGGGGGAGCTAATCGTACAATTTAGCCTGTCGCCGGGCGTTACTTACCAGAACGCAAAAAGTGGGTTGTCCCTAAACACTCTGCATATCGGCCCTATCAAGCTTCGCCGTCTATATTACAGCACCCACAGCCTGACAAGCACCTATTTAAAGAAGTTAATATACAACTCTATAGCCTAGCTATCATGAGTCTCTATCCCATGCTTGATGAAACTGAAACCGATACTCCGTTTCATCAACGATACACTATGCCACACTCCCATAGTCATCGGCTCCATCATATTAGCGAGATAGAGCATCGCATGAAGAAGTAAAAAGAAGAACAGAGCCTCCCTGTCCAAAAAGTACCACAGGGGGGAGAACGCCTGTGGTGGCGTTGAGACAGTTCTCCCCGCCGTCGGCCTGGGACTAGGCGCATCGGGGATTAGCCTCCTCTCCACAGTGATTGCGGCGCCTGTCGTGGTCGGTTTAGAAGCGGCTGCAGGCGTCTGCGGGCTGGCAGCCGTCATCAGTAAGTTTATAGCCCGCCGCCTCCGGGCAAAGGCCAAAAAACACAACGAGATTCGCGTCCTGGCCGAATCTAAGCTAAACACAATCTCGGACCACATTTCCAAGGCCATGCAGGACGACAACATTTCTGCTGAGGAATTCAGCCTCATACTCTCCGAGGAGAAGAAATATGATCAAGAGAACGAGTGCATTAGACAGAAAACGAAAGCTTTTCTGTGGATCCAACAGGGGAGAGAAGAAGCTATCCTATTGTTACGACGCAACGCTCAGAGGCTCCCCGACAATTAGTTGTCGATTTCGGCTATCATTTTCTTATATTCAGGTAAACATTCGTATATAAGATCAGATCAGGGGGAACAACCCTTACGGGCATACTTTAGAGCAGATCAGGGGGAACAACTCTGTCCTACGCGTTTTCTGCTGTATCATGGTTTAGCCTAGCTACAGTGTATATTACTGTATATTAAGCCCATGTGTAAGTATTGCACAATCAGTTTTCTTTAATCCGTTAAAATTGGGAGAAATAGACACTTTTCTGTGTTTTAAAGTCGCTACAGGCATGGTTTTAATTATGGGGTAACTATAACCATGTTATGGGCGTAATGCCGTAACCAAAATGCGGTCAGTCGATCAAAACTATTTATAGAGAATTCTTGATTAAGGTTCGTTCTGAGGCGAATGGATACGCGGCTGTCAACTTTGGAACGAACGCGGTGGGAAGTTGCTAGCTAAAACCCAAATTGCTTCCTACTGTGTTCTGTTTCACTGGTAGTGGTCCCCTCCTCTGACTGTCTAGTTGTGTTCAGTGCGAGGTGAGTTGTTTTCCACCCTATTGCATATGTTTTTTTTACCTTGGCTGGCCGTGTGCGTGTATAGATAAAAGGAGTGCATTTTTTCCCGCTTGGGTTGGGGGGGGGGGGGGCGCCCCCTCTTCTTGTCCAGGAAAAAGTGTCCCAGAACCCCTATTTTCTAAACAACTACATAGAAAGAGTTCAAGTTGTGGTCCGAACATGCCTTGAAGGTTTTTCTATCAGTTAAAAAAAAACCTACGGAGGGAGACTGGCTGCACGGTGGGTTTACAAAAAATGTACCACAACAACAAGGATATTATAGCATAGCTATGACATGACACAACCAGTAATAACTGTGTTATATTTTATCTTCTTTAATGCCTGTATTAAGCTATCAGATATAACTGAATAAATGAATTCTTCATCAGAATCAAATTCATAGCTTGCAACAAGATTTAAAGTGAAGCTCAAATTAACATCACAGAATGATCTCACACTATCTCACAGTGTGAGATCAGTGTGAAATCTCCCATCCTGTTACAAATTGAGCTCACTGAGATATCAAACAGTGATGATTTGTGATATCACAACGTGACATCCTTGAGTGATTACAGATTTAGTTCACTGTGATATCAAACTATGCTCATTCTGTGAGATCACCCGCGAGAACACTGTGAGAGCACTGTGACACCAAATGCTTGACTGGGTAACCAATGGTTAATTCCCGAATCTCCCAGACGAGTTTAACCTATGGTCAATCCTCGATCTCCCAGACGAGTTTAACCAATGGTCAATTCCCGAATCTCCCAGACGAGTTTAACCAATGGTCAATCCTCGAATCTCCGAGACGAGTTTAACCAATGGTCAATCATAGAATCTCCCAGACGAGTTTAACCAATGGTCAATCCTCGAATCTCCCAGACGGCTTTCAGTAACCAATGGTAAATTCTCGAATTTCCCAGACCGCTTTAACCAATGGCCAATTCTCGAATCTCCCAGACGGGTTTAACCGATGGTCAATCCATTAATCTCCCAGACAGATTTAATCATTGGTCAATCATCGAATCTCGCAGACGGCATTACCAATGGTCAATTCTCGAATCTCCCAGACGGATTTAATCAAAGGTCAATCATCGAATCTCGCAGACGTTATTAACCAATGGTCAATTCTCTAATCTACCAGACGGATTTAACCAAGATCAATTCTCGAATCTCCCAGACGGATTTAACCAATGGTCAATTCTCGAATCTCCCAGATGGCTCTAACCAATGGTCAATTCTAGAATATCCCAGACGGCTTTAACCGATGGTCTATTCACTTATCTCTCAGGCGGATTTAACCAATGGTCAATCATGGAATCTCGCAGACGGGTTTAACCAATGGTCAAATCTCGAATCTTCCGGACGGCATTAACCAATGGCCAATTCTCGAATCTCTCAGACGGCTATAACCAATCGTCAATTCTTGAATCTCCCAGACGGTTTATTAATAACCAGTGGTTAATTCTCGAATCTCCCAGACGAGTTTAACCCATGGTCCATTACACAATCTCCCAGACGGCTATAACCAATCTTCAATTTTCGAATCTCCCGGACGGCATTAACCAATGGTCAATTATCGAATTTCCCAGACGGCTATAACCAATCGTCAATCATCGAATCTCCCAGACGGCTTATTTATAACCAATGGTCAATTCTCGAATCTCACAGATGGGCTTAACCAGTGGTTAATTCTCGATTCTCCCACGCGGGCAACTAATGGATAACATTCGAGTCTACTAGACGAACTTAATCAATAGGCAATTCTACGATTTCGTCTAAGGTTCGAGCCAATGGTCAATCTGCGAATCTCGGACTCGGGTTTAACCAATCATCAATTCTCGAATGTCTGACACGGGTTTACCAATAATAAATTCTCGAATCAATGGGTTAAACATAGCCAATCCACAATACTCCAACCAAATAGTTTAAATCTCATTTTCCAAACTTCAAAATTGGTTTATCCACTGCGCAATTTCCCAATCTGCACCACTGACTTTTTCATTGCTCCATTTTCCAATTTTCAACACTGTTTATCCACTCTTCCATTATCCAATCTTCAACACGAGTTAATCGACTGCTCCATTTACCAATCTTCAACACGGTCTATCCATTGTTCCATTTACCAATCTTCGACACTAGTTTAATCAATGGAATCGATTGCTTTGGCATTCTGGTCAAAGGTAGTACCACGCAAACTGTCTTTATTTAGCATTGGCGGAACATTCATTTTCCATCAAAGCAAGAGGGTTGCATGTAGTTTGTGTGGCTATTTACTATTGTTGATGAAGAATCTCATCACCATGTAGGTAACATAACTTTGGAAACAACTTTACACTAATCACGTAATCCATCAATCCATCAATCCATCATTGACTTGGTTCCCTATCCACAATTTGTACTATTTACTTTAGAAATAAAGGATAGTTACCTGGTTACCTTGGAATGGTTTCCCTGAGTCCGTGAAAAATTGCTCCATAAATTTTCCCAACCAAAGAAACCCAGAGATGGTAAGTTACAGTTTGACAATAATTCCACCACCCTCAGTAGTGATAAGGACTAACATGATATTGCAATGTGCGCATGCGTTAATCAGGTTTCAACAAAAATGTCGAACGGATTTAAGAATTGTCCTCATAGGGAGCATGGGTGATCTGGGAGGGCGTGTGACGCATTTGTCACAACTGACTGGATGCTAGAATTATTCCCAAACTTTTACTCACTAGGTAAGTATCGTTTAATTACTAAATTCCATCACACACTCACGGGATAAAGTGTCACGTGAGACTTTATCGAAAATCCGCTCGAAGTGATAAACTGTAAAAACGCATGTATACATGTAATAAATTTACATTAATTTTTTGTTCAATACATATTTAATGAAATATTTCTGCGGTCACGAAAATATGCGGACAAGACAATATGTAAGCCATATCAGACCATGTAAGCAGTGTTGAGGCACACACCTCCGTTAATTAACAAGACAACAGTGTATTAGAAAAGTCGTTCTGTACAGATATAATAGGTTTGTTGAAGTAACGATCAAATGTCCATCCAACTTTCTAGATAATGTTATGAACTGGTATGTTAAGTTCATATGCAGCCGAAATTGATGCTGCTCGAGTACTGTGGGTTGTAAAATGCCCACGGATACCGGCCCATCGAAAGCCATATTTTATCCAGCTACTGGTATTCTGTAACACACGCGAGTGCGGTGTAATATAGCTCACCTATGTACCCATGCAGTTTCGCCACCACAGAGATCAACTGTCCTAGTTAAATATTCATTCAGATTTGTAAAAATGCCTTTATGTCGATCTTGTTACCCTCTTTACCAAGTCTAGATTGTTCCCTATACTCTTGAACAAGACATATGCATTCTATTAATAACTAAGAAATGAAGCTGGGCTGGAACATAATAAGTTAAAGCAATAGTCTCACAGACAATGTCTTCAAACACTTCAGTCTCATGAGGGATAGTGTTCTTTAATATTTAATGACAACACTGGCATCTCAAATGCTGTCATATTTAGGTTTCACTAGTTGCAAAAGAAAAACAAGCCTTTCATAGGTTCATTCCCAACTCGCCTACTTTTAAAGCTCGCCTACTCGTAACTCGCCTACCTGGAGATTAGTGAGAGATTAACCACCAATGGCGGGATATTACCGTGGCGAAGATTGTTCACAGGGTAAAGTGCATTAATCCTTTAAACGGCGGGCTCCCACGGTTCACAACATTACAGTGAATTTATCCATTAACACATTTTTCCTGAAGGTGAATCATGTGAATCTTGTGAATCGTGTTAATGTTGAGGTTTGGTCAATTCTCACAAATCACAGCACATGTCTAAATAAAGGTAAAAATAGCCATGATAGCAACAATATATCCCATTAACATTGTCAGCTATTTTAAATCTACTGGTTCACCACAGAAATGACGATACCAGCTAATCATCTACTCCTTAAAGTGCACCGGATACTATAACCCAATATAACCTAATCAATAACAAAGAAAAAAATGCTTGGCATACTACAACAAGTCGAGTTAAACCAGATTAAAATACACTAAAAAAAAGCTCAAATGGTTATCTCATTTCGGTTTGTACTCGGACTTTTTATAACCCCTGTGTAATAATACTCGGGACTCTTGGAGATTAATCTTAATCCGTACTGACTGCTATTCGCAACTCGCCTACCCAAAAATAGGTAGGCGAGTTGCGAAGACACCCTTTTTAAAACGCACAACTAAACCCTAACCATTGATAGAAATGAGAGAGGATATAGCACTCGGTGAATTACTTATCGCCCAGTCCTTGAGTATAAAGTAACTGCAAGGGATCTAGAATGCTCCCTGTAATGGCATGAAACGGATCAACGTGTTTCTTGTGACAGGACTCCATTCGGTCTGTTTACCTTCGTCTGAAATTCCTATGTTCTTTCCACAGTCTCTGGGGATAGGGGAAAACCCCAGTCTGAATATCCTTCTCCACGGAAGAAACACTTTACGTTTGGTCCGAGTTATCTCCCTCAATCTATCAAAGAAATGACCAATAATAACAGCAAACCATACTTGAGTTGGCCACATGAGTGCAATAAATACACCTGTTGTGCACAACCACCAATGATCTTTTAAGACAGTTACCTATTGAACAGAAAGGTGGAAAGGCCTAGAATATTTTAGTGTTCCAAAGTGAATGCATCAATATGGAAAGCACCGGGGTCGAGTTTCCAGCTACAATACCGATCAAGCTGATGGTTAATCCGAGAAGCAAATAAGTCTATTTCCATGATACTGTAAATTTCTGCTTGGTTGTAATGAATACAGTTCAGTCAAGCATTCATTCTGTTCTTTCTGGGAATTTACGAGATACTTTGTCAGTGCTGGTGTTACATTTGGTGTTACATTTCCCTGCTATGTGTGAAACACTGATATCAATATCTGTTTATACACCAATACCAAATCTCCGTTGCGATTTTGTTACATTAATGCGACTGTATCCCCCTCCCTCCCCCATTTCACGTACATATGAAACAGCTGTATAATTATTACACTGAATAGTAACGGTTTTACCCAAGATTATATTCTCAAACAATATTGATGCAAGTGACACTGAATTACTAGCACATTGATGAGCAGTGTCGTTTCAAGTTAGACAACAAACCATTTACCTTAATGTCGTAGCCCTAGGATCCTCAGTGAATCACCTCATGCTGTACAAACTAAAGTTTGTGTTACGTCATTATGGATTTGAAAGGCCAGTTCTATAGCCTGTGTGATAGGGGTCGCAGTTTGTATTCTGCCTGACTCAATGCGGTGCATAGATTTGTCAACATTACCACTGATATATTTTTTCCAAAGAATTGTATTTAACGTTGGAGTATTCAGAATGTTTTCACTGTAAAATGAAACGTTTGATATGTTGACACTAGCGTGTATCGTTTTCGGTTCGTTGTGTTTCTTTTTTTGATGATGATTTTATTAGTTGGAATTATCTTAGTTATTAAAACAAATGACAGTATGTTATCATCACGGCGCAAACCAATAATCAATCAATCAATCAGAATGTCAAAATGTTCAGGTTTTTTTTTAATATTGTTCCAATCGTTAGTCGTTTTGTTTTTTAAGTTTGTTTTTCGGGATGAGAGGAAACAATTCCTTAATACGTGAAACTAATGTTTGGTGAACATGCGCACCTGTTTCATGAGCTAGTCTTTAAGCTAACGGAACAGCGGATATTCATCCAAACCTGCACCATTCTCTCCGAGAATTTGATTAAATGGGTCACTATTTTCCACTTGTCTATCAGAAACACCCGACACATCATGATTACTATAGGCGTCAGAATCACAGTCATCCCGACCAAAATAATTCTCAGCTTCAGCACAGCCTGCATCAATTATTTTTACCATCGGGTGGTAACTTTTGTTCCGACGAAGGTTTTGTTATGGGTTTTTTTTCTCCAAATTCAGTTGATAATTTGTCTTTGACAGAACATATTGTTGATTATATCTAAATTATTGTCTTTGAATGATAGATTGATTTGTGTTAACAGATGTGCTAAATTTCACCTAAATGAAATGTCATGTACTTTAACAGGGAGTAGCCACACAATAAGTGTTTTGTTCAATTGGAAGGCGTAATCTTCGTGAAATTCAGAGTAATTATGACGTGGGTCTGTTTTCTGGTCAAATCCATGGCGCAACTCGAAGCATAAGTTTTGGTATTTGAACCACATGGGATTGCAGACCTGGTCATAACACCCCCAGTTTCCACCTACTTCAAATAGACACACACGGAATGTCAATCTTTGCCCAATATCTTATGTGATATTTTGCGGAAGCAGGAAGGCACGACATTTCATAAAATCGCTCCATGTTGGGATCGATAGGAATGTATTGCGATGAGGGCTATATATATCTATATATATTTCATTACGGAATTAGGATCAGTTTATGGGGGCGGTCAGAAATGTAAAAGAAACTCAATTTATATATGATTGTGGCAACGATTTTGTCAGCCTATGAAATTGCACGTAGCTTAGACGTCTTTACGTGTGTCATTGCCGGCTCGTGTGTGTTAACAGTATGATCAGCACATCATGTAAAATACGGTCAGTCCGCTAAATGAAGCCACACAGGTAACGTGATTGAAGCTATTTATGTCGTTATATTTTGATATGGTGTACCAGTGAGCAGACCAATTGACTCAGCTGGTTACAGGAATATTATCAAGCCACAAATCAACAAGTACATTACCACAGCTACATGGTGGTTAGCCGAGTAACATGGCCAATCGTCCTGGGGGGTGTTGTTCATTTTATAATCTCGACGGGCCGCGCTTCACTTGGCTATATTACATAGGCTCCGGGATCAATCTCAGTCATTCTCTTAATTGGTTTAAGTGGTAGCTTCTTTAAAACGTCACTTTCTTGTGCATTAGTGACCTCGTGAGCTACCCGAAGAGTGTGTAGTTGAAAGGGGTTAGATATATCTTGTGATTCTGTTTTAGTTTAACAACCACCGCATCTATAGGTAAGTTTCTTGTTGCCGATCTTTACATTTGTTGATACATCTTTTATTTGACAAAAGTATGCTAATACCGATAATGTGAAAACTTTATCGCCATTCTGCCACCTGTAATTTTAATCCGTAAGGTAAAGTTGTTCAGGATTAATGCAAAAATGCTAGTATACGAATGGTTTCAAATATTAGATATGTTAACGAACGTTGTTCTATGTGTTATTGTCCCGCTGATGTATTTTGCTCTTAGAATATACTATACCACAAAAGCCTGTCATATTAAACGTGACATTGCTCTGTTTTATGTTCTATCCGGTACGAAATGTAAGATATTCAAGCTCACATTTCGTTCCGGCGCATTTAGTATTTTAATAGATGGAATAATTTGGAACATCTGATGTAGACGTGCCCGAAGTCCTACTTTTCACGTATGGTACACACGAAGAATATATCTGAGCATTTCATGTCAAACATACCTGTCAATTTAACGTTCATTATATGGAAAGACAGATTTGCTGATCCAAATATGAACACTGTAATGGGACTACTCAATGTGACATTTTCAAAACTACCTTGACAGAAGTACAGAGTGTCTTTTGACATTAAAGCCAACCTCCGAAATACTGGCGCAGTAAACGCATACACTCCGTGCTCTGAACGTAGATCCCCAATATACATGGCCTCAACAAACATTTATACCGAGGCCCTGCCATCAAAAAGATAAAACCTAATTTATATTCATGTTTTTTTGTTGTACATGGGACATTTGTTACCTATGCACAGAGTAACCTCTAGTCATTTCATTTCTGGACGAAGGATTGAGTTTCGGCACCGCAATAAGGTTACAAGGCATAGCAAGCAATAGGTTGACTGGCAATCTTTTTTGCCAGATTTCTACTTTATTTCTACCGGGGTTTTCTTTTGGGCCTGGCAGCATAATAATAATGTGGGGCAGCTCTGTTCACAGTGCACTGTTTTAAGTTGTCTTTAACGTCGTCCTCTAGGGTATTTTGCCAACATGAAAAATTTGCATTGGTCGTGTTTTCTAGAAAACCGATGGGAAACTTTGTTTAAAAAAACACCCCTCAACCTGCATGGTCACTGGGAAACATACCAGGTTATGCAATGTGGCAAAATGACCCAAACTCCTTTATTGTCCAGGATTTCCCCACATAAAGAGGTTGGTAAGCTGTTTGCCAGAGGCCAGTTGCTGTAAAGACTGTTAGTCGCTAAAACTAAATTAAATCGCTAATAGCGGATTACAGGTCGTGTTTCAAGGCGTCACGTCATCTATTAGCGTATTAAATTTAATTGTGCTTCGGGCAACTGCCTCCTGGACCTTGTGATTTCCGCGAGTTAGTGTCTGTAACATTGCCACGTAGAGCTAACAATGTGCAGCAATGTGCATATTCTATTACTCCTAAGAGCGAAAAGTCATTTCTCGCCTTTTTCAGCTTTTCAGCTTAGTCTCGCGAATCCTCTCAACGTTATCGATCAGCTAAGTGTCTTATCCAAGAAAATAATAACATACAAATTAGGAAAGTGTTTAATTCGTATCTAACAAAGTATTTAAAGATTTGCGATATTTCATCACTATTTTAATTATTCATCCAACTTTTCAATACTGGTAAGGAACTATCTGTATGAGATTTATCAGATTGCAACCATCGTGTCGTCACAGAGGTCTAAAGAACAGTAATTGGCGGAGTGTAGGCGAATGGATGTGTATTGAAGACAAACAAGGAAACTAAATCTATTTAATTAACAATAAACCAAGCTGATAAGGCAGAACGTATTTGTAGGGTAAGTAGAATCTGGGTGTATATATAATTAGAACAAGGAACGCCAGCAGCTAGTAGCGTGTTGCTGTAATTAATTTGTAATATCTTTGTTTTGCAGTTGGAACATCAGGACGTCATGTTTGAGAAACACAAAGACACCTCACTTTTCGTCCATATTTTGGTCTGTTTGTTCGGGATAGGTGCCTGGGTAGGAACGAATGGAATCCTTATAGAGTTGCCAATCTTAGTGGAACGTCTGCCAGAGAGATGGAACCTGGCCTCTTACCTAGTGATTGCCATACAGTTGGCGAATGTAGGACCGCTTCTGTATACTGTAGCCCATCTACTCTTCCCCAAACTGGTTCACGAACGACCGTTCGCATACATCATCATCGTCTTGGCGGCTCTGTGCTGCCTGCTTCTCATATTTCTCTGGCAACAAACCACTGAAGTCGGGGGAGTGGAGCACAGCACCATACTCCTAATTCTTCTTTTCTTTGTGGCGATGGCGAACTGTACTTCATCTGTGGTCTTCCTACCCTTCATGGCTCAGCTTAAGACTTCCTACATGACGAGCTTCTACATCGGTCAGGGACTCAGTAGCTTCTTACCGAGCATGGTGGCCTTGGCCCAAGGGGCTGGTGCCATGAGCTGCCAGAACAAGTCACTCAATAACGCCACATACTTTGGGCAAAACTTAACCAGTTACTCCTTTGAAGCCGAATACTACCCCCCAAGATTCCCACCCAGAGATTTCTTCGGCTTTGTGTTCGTTACGATGGTTATTTGTGGTATTGCTTTTGTTCTTCTCAATCATCTGTCCGTTTGCAAGAATGAGCGCGTTGATGCGAAAGACACGATGTCGAGTGAGGAAGAAATTAAACAAGAGAAACTTTCTGTAAATTACGAAGCCGATCTAAAACCAGATTCAATCTACACCCCAGATCAAGTCTCCGAAAACAACAGTACATCCTCTTCGTCTACACGAGTCAGCGTTAAGGACAAAGCCAGGAGGTGTCTAGCAAACTGTACCAGTCAAGGAAACGTTGAATTCGCCTTACTTCTGCTGGCTAACGGTTGGATAAATGCTTTAGAGAATGGCGTTCTTCCCTCAATTCAATCCTATGCTTACTTACCCTACGGAAATCAGCCTTATCACCTTGCCCTGGTGTTTGCAAACGTTGCTGATCCTATGATGTGCTTCTTAGCTTTCTTCCTGCCCACCACCTCCAGAAAACTCGTCGGAATTTTCACTCTCCTGACCTCTGTCTCAGCAGCTTACATCATCACCCTGGCCTCAATGAGTCCCGACCCAATTCTCGTCGATCAAGAAGGCGGATCTGTGATAGCGGTAAGTGTTTACTGGGGAAGCCTAATTCCATCGCATGGTCATTATAACCCTTTTAGAAGTAAATGCAATGATGCAACAACTAAAAAAGAATTTTGATAAAGTGGAAGTTACGTAACTCAATAGATTACAAGTTTCATACACAATTTCTCCACGAAAATTTGACAACGTTGACGCGACGAATCGGATATATCATCTGATAAACACTGATGTCTTTTTACAGCTTTCTAATAATTTATTTGAGTTGAAGATTTAAGGCAATTACTGAGTGTCAGTTTGTTGAAAAGATTATAGTCGCAAAATGGTTGCGGCCGTGGCTAGAGGTAGCGAGTAGCGAGTACCATCAGGTATATGAGTGCGTCACACGATGTGGCTCCGGCAATCGCGGGGGTGGTTTTTACGAGGTTTCCTCCTGGTTTGCCACCGTAATTAGGCAAGGGGAAGTGAGAAGTCGACAATCCGTCGTCATATAAGTGAAATACCCTTGATTACAACGTTAAACCCCAATCAAACAAACAAACAAAATGGTTGCTGATGTTAAAGTAATTCAAGTTTTATATTTGTGTGATTCATGAATCCAGTATCTTTATGTTTCAGGTTCTGGCACAGGTTTTCGCTACATCATTTTTGACTTATTCCAAGTTGTCCATTGCTGCCATATTTCGAGAAAGAGGTGGGAAGGCGTTGTTATGGTATGGAGCTATTACACAGTTTGGAAGTTTAATAGGCGCTCTTGTTACATTTTATATGGTGAATATCCTAAGCTTATTCCTGGCAGCTCCACCGTGTCGACAGACCAGTTGATCGTAGGAGCGAGCAGTGTAAATAGAAACCTTGAACATGGGGCGATCCAAGTGCGATTGAATTTCCCCTCTCCCCCTAACAAATTCTGACTCTGTTTCTCAAATTGACATCGCTTACAGCTTAGTACAATTTGGCAAGTACCACCGTCGAGGTCTGCTTAACACTGATTGGTCAAACCATAAATCTTCCACGATTATGTCCGGGTAGTAATAACACTATGTGTTGCGAACAAGTATGGAATTGAGATGTCTACAACAAATCTGACGCAGAGATGGCTTAGTGTGTCATTCGTCTAAACGAACATACTTTTGACAGAAGTATTACTCAAGAAAACACGAACGAAATTCGTTGTAGATAGATTATGGTTTTTATTTTACAAATCTGACGTACTCGTACAAATGTTTAAAATTAAAAAAAAAGTTTATAAATAAAATTAAAAAATTAAATTCCTTATAAAGATGTACATGCCGATTGAACGGTCATTCTACGGCTATATCTCGTGTTTGTCCCAGCCTCCTCAACAAATAATCTAAAATACGTGAGGCTTAGGATCATTATAAGCTATTTGCTAAAGATGTTTCAAAAAGTTTTCCACTTAGCTTGCCCATCCCAATGTATTTATAAAGGTGTAATTTTTGTGCGAAATTATCTCAAATTGGTGCAGCAGACTCACC
Source organism: Mopalia vespertina (assembly GCA_030265115.1). Taxonomy (NCBI): domain Eukaryota; kingdom Metazoa; phylum Mollusca; class Polyplacophora; order Chitonida; family Mopaliidae; genus Mopalia; species Mopalia vespertina. The sequence goes on from JAQQZZ010092790.1 coordinate 14,555, forward strand.
TCGGTTAATTTCACTTATATATGCCAGTTTGTGTTGTAGCTATACTGTTTTCATGAAGGTCAATAACAAGTTTATTTGTCACATTTGCCGGATTTTCATCAAAGTTACTGAAATTACTACTCTCAGTACAGGTTTTCAAGCTTAGATCAATTCCCATTGGAGCGGCCCTTTTGACCTTGTCCAATCAGCACCGAGTTGTGGTGGTCTCACTCAGCGTCATGGTGTCACAAATGTAACTCGAAAGTTATGTGCGGCAACAGACGTCAAGCTCCAATTGCGACAAATGAAAACAGTTATAGCTGGCCAGATATGTTTAGCAAGGTTTTGTTTCTTTTTGATCATAGGTTTGGTCTTGTCAATTCATCTGCTTAAGCTTATACTGATAATATAACAGCAGACCGTATTGTCGATAGGCTAGCAAACCTAAATGCTATACCTGACCAGCACAGTGGGATATCTGGAATAATGTGAACAAATTAAGCCCACTTTCGCGATGGGTCGTTTAATTTGACTCACAGGCAATGTATATAAAAGTAAATTATTAATGTCTGCATATTTTCGTATTTTTCTATCGTATTGTAATTATGTAACTGTTCCATTTATTGAAAGCACTGTGATATCATTCTCGTTGAATTTGTTAATAAAGATTGTACATGTAAATATATAATATTTTCTTGGTGTTTGCATCAGTGAACTGTCCTGGGTTGTTGAGCTGTAATGGATTGGTAAATTTACACATATTACAACAGCCTCCCAAATTAGGCGCTAACATTCATTAATCCGGACTTATGCACTAGTGACCCAATTGCGAGCATAAACTGTGTTACCATTTTATTGGACTGTCACACAAATGAACAGCCTATCAGAAAGTCAAGCACTCTCAATCGACAAAGATTTTGCATTGCTTTTCTAGGAGTAGTAAATATACATGCTCCGTTCTATACAACTGGGATCGCTTCTGATAGTCAGCAGGTTAGTTTCGAAATAGCTTAAGCTTTTTCGACAACATTTATTATATCGCCCATTGTTTTTACAGTCGCCAGTTTGGTTGCAGATATTATGAAACACCCAGTGTGATGGACAGGGTATAGCGACATAACTCGACATGAGCATTTGGGCGCTACAGTCGACTCGGATTTATGGCTCGTGTGTGAGCAAGGTAATAAATGGAGAGAGGTTCTCGACGACCTTTGTCCATAATGTAATGAGAAATTGCTATTACACATGACTGTTTTAAGTTCTTGTTGGACATTTTACGAAAAAAGTTCTTCAAAGACTATTATGACGAGGATTATATATCCTTACATTATATGCGTATATATTTTTGATAATCTCGGATACTAAGGAATACACAGGAGTAAAAAAGATACAATAATACTATTTGAACTTATTGTCAATTGAATTAATAACGACTGAAAAATTAAGGTGCATGCTGGTAGGTTATCTCTCGGAATGGAATGACTATAACACAAAAACAATTTGCATCAGCGGATGTGGTTCAGGGGTTGGCGTGTCGAACTAGTGAACCTCCTTATTTTGCGCACACGTTCGAGTGTTCTAGTCGACCTCAGGTATGCGAGGGAGTCACACAATGGTGGTTTTTACTAGGTTTTCTCCAGGTTTTTCACTGTAAAGCAGAAAATGACGTGGACAATCCGTCGTCATAGCAATGAAATATCTTTTAGTTTGCCTTTAATCCCCAATCCAATAAACTTAATGTACTTAATGTCATTTCACTCATATGACGGAGTGCCAGCACAATGAATGGAGGCAACCAACCCGTTTAAAAAAAAACAATTTGAGATGAAGTAAAACAATTTTAGTAATTTCTTAACACAAAGATGATTTACTTTGACATGAACGTGTCTCCTTAAAGAAAGCAATGAATTTACTGTGCATTTGTACTACCCTCGATACAAACTGACACGGTTATTTCACGGATATGAACGGAGCCGTAAATTAAAAATAAAATTAACAAAATATTCTCGTAAACGCGTTCCCATGACATGAGCACGACTTGAATAACGCATTCCCCCACGAGTTAAGATGTCGTGCGCATGACCTAATTTAACGGTTTGGATAATTTTGTGGACGGCGAATAACTACCCCGTCGTAATCGACGTGATGTGACACCGATTCACCTTCAACATGTAATAGACCCAAAACAAATCTGACTTCATCTGCAGGCCAAATAAACAAAATCCTATATTATTGACCAAGCTCAAAAACTGAAAGGAATGTGATTAACCCAGACAAGGTATAATTTGTAACTCGCTTACAAATTGAAAAGAGTATGATTGACTCGGATCTAATAAATGGGATAGTGTATGATTGGCTCGGATCTAATAAATGGGATAGTGTATGACTGACTCGGATTTAATAAATGGGATAGTGTATTATTGACTCGTATCCGTTAAATGGGATGTGATCTAATCAATGGGATAGTTTATGATTGACTGGGATCAATTAAATGGGATAGTGAATGATGGACTCGGATCTTATAAATGGAATAGTGTATGACTGACCCGGATCTAATAAATGGGATAGTGTATGATCGGCTCGTATCATTTCAATGGGATCGTGTTTGATTGACTCGGATCTAATCAATGGGATAGTTTATGATTGACGCGGAATAAACAAATGGGATAGTGTATGATTGACTGGGATCATTTAAATGGGATAGTTTATGATTGGCTCGTATCATTTCAATGGGATGGTGTTTGATTGACTCGGATCTAATAAATGGGATAGTGTATGATTGGCTCGTATCATTTCAATGGGATGGTGTTTGATTGACGACTCGGATCTAATAAATGGGATAGTTTATGATTGGCTCGTATCATTTCAAAGGGATGGTGTTTGATTGACTCGGATCTAATAAATGGGATAGTGTATGATTGGCTCGTATCATTTCAATGGGATGGTG
>JAQQZZ010092801.1:5141-17479 GCA_030265115.1 Mopalia vespertina
GCTAAAATAGACAAATACTCGTAATGGTTGAATGCTCTGACTGTACAGTCAACCGTCGTTATAAATATAAATTGCGGTTGGTATTTTCTTGAAGAGCTTTTAACTATAACCCCACAATTTACTGTTTTTATATGAGGCTAAAATAGACAACCTTTAAATTTGTAGAGGTAATAGAAGAGGGAGTTGGAAATCTTTTGATGGAGGAAAAAAAAACATTAAAAAAAATAAATGATACAAATCATTTCCCCAAGACTTCCAGGAGGAGGTAATCGCCTTATCTCTTCGTTCAGTGTTCTTTAGGGAAATCATCGCAAAAAAAGTGTGTGCTATCCACAAAGGTCGGCAGCAATTTACAGCACTCAACAGCTTATATACAAGGTCTAGATTTTGCGTTAAGCTCTATCAACATGTTTGTTGTGTGTCATCTAGGATGAGTTTATGTTAAAACTAAACAATATAGTCTACGTTAAAATTAAACAAACAGCTTACTTTGGGGCATATTAAAACGACCAACAAGTAAGTCAATATAAAGACATCGCAGTTCAAACGTGCAGTTATGAAAACAAAGACGACAAATTACGGTTTTGGAAAAATTTCGTGTTAAATGACCACACAATAGTGAAGTGTTTCCAGAGTGGCAGTTTATTTAACACTTCGGTTTTAATTTGATACCCATATGTCTGCTCCGCCTGCCCATGTTTATTATTATTCGCCTCCAATCAATGGGATTCATTTAGAAAGTTGAATGTCTACCCGAAGAGAATTGATACACCACCTCACTGTCCAATGACAAAAAATAAGTACATATCGGATGTCAATATATTTGATAATATGTGTTGTTTGTTATTTTAACCCAACAATAAAATACTTACTTGTACTGTAATTTCTTTGTTAACAATTATTACTGCTTTTTATTTAATATCTGGAGAAAAAAACTTCGGATAAACGACTAATTCTTTCAAACGCTGATCGATACACAAGTCATTTGTGACGTTAAACAATAAAACAGATTAAAACGCAATTTTTCGGAAAGCCTTTTTTATTTTTAAAATCAAGCATGTGATGGACTACTACAAGTTTATGTTTAAATAGTCGATATTGTTGGAAAGAATACGATCAAGTGAGAGATTCTAACTATTAAAAAAAACAAAAAAAAAAACAAACAAAAACAAACAACAACAACAAGCCAAACTATAACGAACAAAAAGTCTCTTTATCAAGAAAGTGTCGGTCTTTAATAGCTTTTTAAGTCGACATGGGATAATTATGCATTTTTTCGTCCAATTCCGAAACAGTCCGAAATACGTGTCTTCATCACAGAGCTCAGTGTTTCTTTAGGAAATAGAAGCGACTTCATTACTCCGGTGGGTCTCACTTTCGCTCCAGCTTCACATCACAAATCTTTACAAACGCTATGATTAAGTAAAATCGGCCTTCTCGTTGAGTGAATATGCAGATAAACAAATTAAAATTGGCCAAACCTGAATAAAATAATATAATCGAAAACAAAGCAGCTTGTAGAAGACATTAACTACTTTACGTCTAAATAACCAATGAAAAGGCAGGCATAACCATGGGAAATATAGACTCAAGTTTGATCTTTTTGAAACATATTATCCATAAGGAAACGATAACTTGTGTAGGATTCTGATCTCTTATGTTAGATGTGTTTCCAAACATACTCATGGGAAATCATCATACAGAAAATTTCGATAACCTCTTAAGTGTTATACAGTTGTAAAAGTAGAAATGAGCAACGGTGTTATCAATCTCATTGCTTATTTCTTGTGACGGGTTTGGATTGTCTATTTTGTAAGCGCCTTGATGGTTACTTAATTGACCCATGCCTGATTTTCATCTTCAGTGTGTGACGTTGTTTACATTACTTTGGGGGCCCCTCTCAAGTATAATGACACAACTGACGTATTTTCCGTCCAACTCTTTGATTAATTCTAGAAGGTTTGGTTGTCAAATCATTGCCTCTTTGTGTGTTATTCTATGGACTTGTGGTTAAGTACCAAGCGTAAGTCTTCAAGAAAAGTACTTTTTCGACAGATTATGATGTTCATTCTACACTTGTTCATCTGTGTTCCCACTTGCTGAATCTGCCATCTGGGTTAACAAGAAATCGATGAAGGTCAAAATCCATGTCAGAGAATGTTGCTGGTAGTGCATGTGTGAATTGACCAGGAATCTGGTCGATGAAATCGAGAGATATGGCATAACTGTTTCGATCACTGATACAGGCAATAACATTCATACTAATATGGTGGCATATCCGACGATGTCACACGACATATATGATCTAAGTCATTGGCAAACACGGTTACACTACAAAAGTCATCTTATTATAAAATTGTTAGCAATGTCGCTTGGTTACACTTCTCTTTGACGTTGTATACTTCACTCCGTACATCATAAAATACAAAATGACTACTCGTTTCGTTATTTTATTTGCTAATTATCAATGTAAAAATAATTTATGTTATTCACTTGTTTGGTCAATATCATTACTAAATACAGGGAATGTGTATGCAAGGTTTTGCCTGGATTCATACCTGTACATCATATGTGGGTTTATACCCATGTCATTGTAAAAATAAGCCTGGTCAACGATTTGAATGACTGGGATGCACCACAAAACGATTTTCATCCATCGATCAGCTTGCACTTTCAGTATGTTGAATACTGAACCGGAATTTCACTGCATTATGTATATGAATATAACTACCGTCAAATTCTAAAATCAATTCAAAGAGCTTTTCTGAAAGGTCTCAAATCGGACATCTCAACTATGATTAGATAACACCAATCAGGGAGTTAATGTCTCAAATTCTGGCATTCAGACCGACTTGGATAAACAGAAAATAAAAGTTGCATTCGGGAATCAATACACACACTGCGTTTTTTGCTAAGTATTCCAAGAAAAACAGACAGCAATCAGGGAATAGAGCGAATGAGAGTAAACGTTTGACCCACGAAAATTGGATCATTAGAATTTAGAAAGAGTCCGCAACGATGTAACTTTAAGTTTAATATTTGCAAAAAAAGTCGTGTATGTCTTGGTGCCTTCTAATTCAGATGCGGACACAAGCTGTTGTTAAAACCAGTAATTTAGTTAAGTGATGAAGCGGTATAGTGCATCTGAATAGTGCAAGTAATCGACTACGAAGTGTGTTTTTCAAATGATATTTGAGCGGATCTCATGCAACAAAATAATTTCTCTCTTCTTTAAAAATGAGAAGGTACTTGTTCACAATAAAAAGGGATTGATGAACTGTGATGTCTGACCCCGATTTATCGGCTCAAAAACAAAACACAATAATCAGGGATTTATTTGCCTTAGAAACAAATTTTAAGGATAAATCCAGTTCAATGAAAGTTCAGAGCTATTCACTTTGTTCTTGTTAACGGGTAAATCCAGTTCAATGAAAGTTCAGAGCTATTCACTTTATCTCCAAATTCAGGTTTAGGTGCAGTCCAACTCGTAGAGAATCGATTTATACGACAGGCGACCAAAACAGTCATTTTATGGGCATGTGTCAGTATGATGAATTAAGTTGGACAGATGTATCGATTAATTGGTTGCATAAACTAATATGTTATTGGTAATAGATAAAAATAACTCCGGAGCTAACAAGATGATATAAAACTCGAGGACGACACAACTTCTGACTTTCATAACATTGCTTGGAAAGCAATGCTCTGGGGAGAGAAGCTGTTTTAATCGATAAACATTTTACTTTCCATTATCGACTTCAAAGAGATGATGAGACATGTTTAACATAACAAGGCATCATATATAGCGTGATTTAGCGTATTCCTTGAGGCATTTTTCTATATCAGGTGTTAACGCTGGAAAGACAGCTTTTTATATCTAGCAGAACAGATTGTTAAAATAACTCTGTAATGCTATATTGTGGAAAGATACGTTTTAATCAGAAATTCAATAATTTGATATTTAACGCCATGTTCGAGGATTTTGTGACTCTCTATAAACGATTTGCCCACGCTTGGTGAAAAATTATATAAAAAAGGCAAACCATTACGGATCCATCCAGTTATATCCGCTGCTGTCGAGAGTTTTAAAGACATTATTCACTTTCAGGTAATAGAACAAACATAATTTGTACATTTTCCCAGTAGGACACTCGTATTTATGTGGAAGTTTATTTCTGTTGAAAGTGGATTAACGATATTGGTAAACTGAATGTAGGCATTTGCTGTTAACACAGTATAGCCACGTTAATTCCACCGTGATACCATTAAACGAATAGCGTTATGGGTGTTTTTGTAAATCTCATCGCGAATGAACAATTATTCTTTATCGTAATAAGAGATGGAAGTAGTTAGAACATTGAACATTTTTTAACAACAGGATCAATACAGATAAATCCTTTGGGGCGTTTACTGGGCGCTTTGATATTTCTACATCAATTTCCATTTTTGGTTAAATTTTCGACCGTTAATCAATTAACTATCCAATCTGACTTTTCCTTAGAAGCCCTAGTTATATTTTCTATCTAAATGTCAGGTCATAAATCGATAAAAATCGTGTTTGGAGAGGTTGTCCTCAGGGACAGAACAATTTCAGATTTAATATCACAAATGGTTTCTTTGTCTGAAGCTGAGAGCCCAAAGATTGTATTTACTGGTGAGGGCAGATCCTGTTTATGTACTCAACGTCGTCCAATGTATGATCTTCAGTCGTATTTTGTCCATTTCGGAGCAAGGATATATCTTGTCAAGTATGAGTGTTTTACAGTGTTGGTGTGAAAATTGCGAGTTTGAAGGATCTTCTGGCACTCGTTTTTGCTTCTAAAATAGAATAATTCAACAAGACTCTAAAATGAAAAAATGGCTTTGTAACGCGAGAGTTGAAATTGAGATACTGGTGATATTTGTAATTCATACGATGGAATATGTACTGTTTTGGTTTTGATTTCCAGACTTTTTAAAAGCACTTTAAAGTATTGCGACTAAATGTTATTCAATAATCTTTGTTTAAGTAAGCAAATTCCAAAATGTTAATATATCCCGGTTTACCTCAATACAGCTTCTATTTGTCAGGTGGAAACGACTATACCATTTCCTTCGGCAACCATAGAATATTTCAATAACCAAAGATAATCTGGCTTATCATCCATTTACATTAACCACTGGTGACAGAAACTATCCCTATTATTTATGTATTAATCTGCGTATCAGCCAGTGCTATTTCAAGTAAACTATTAACTTCACTCATATAAATAATGGGGCAATGACTTCATATTATGAAAAGAAAAGAAAAAGCAAACATATATTTGAGATATTAAGAGGTTGTTAGCACAATAGAAAAACAACCTTTTAGAAACTCCTGGACATTGCAAAAGAATTTTTATACTGATATCAAGACAAATGATGTTTTAACGACTTCCAGGACGAATGAATTTCCTTATCTCATTGTCCACAGCTGTTTGGGGAAATCAATAACAGGAAAGGTCCAATTTACGGGTTCGCCGTCAACGAGTGTCATCTGTAATTGTTTCCATGTATAGTACGATACAGCTTCGTGCATCTCAGCTGTTTTATTGGCAGTGGCAGCGCCAGGATCAGAAATCTAAGGGAGGGGGAAGGGGGCAAGTGAGGGACATGCCTTTTTGTTGGGGGCAGTATATAAGAAGCTAGAATATTCCTGTCATTGATCGATTATCTGTATAAGCGTGGTAGTATCATATGCGTCCACCGGTGGGGGGAGGTGGCAATTTCACAGCATAATGAGGCGAGGGTCAGGGGCCGTCGAGACCCCGAAAACTCTCGAATTCTACACAGCCACAAGCGCGTTCTGGGCCATTTTTGCCATATATAACTATTGTGGTTAACTGTGAGTACAAATATTCGTTTTTAATGTTTTTTCTTTGCTTATATATTTTTTTGAAAAGTGTCAAATTGTTAGGTCGCTATATCCTTGCCTGAAAAGTAGGCCCCGGAAGCTCTCGAGCTCTACACAGCCGAAGGCGTTTTTTTTTCGCCATACATGTATAAAACTAATATTTCTCCCAGACAAGTTTCTAAATAGATCTTTATCTCGTGTTGTTTAGATTTGCGTTTCTCTTGTGTGCTATAATAGGAAATCTGTTAACTATGACTTTTGATGTCAGTCTTCATCTCATTTTTTGGTTATTGAATCTGAGTTTTAGTTCTCCAGTTGGCGATGCTGCTTATCTGAGCGGCTTTTGCACCAGATCAGTTTATTTGTACTGTTTCTATGAACTTGCTGACCACAGATGCTGTGAATAATCGTGGCTGGGTGTGGTGGATTTTGGGTAGAAAATTCCCGTGGGGGCAAATGCACTCTCTTGTCCCCACACCCCCCGTGGCGCCTCCACTGTTTATTGGAAGTTTTTCTTGTTATCAAACGGAATTTAAATCGTGAAGAAATCGAGTCAATGGTTATGAATATGAAAGTGATTTATTTTAATATGGACTGAATAAAACAATAAATAACCAGCCACTAAGGTCATGTACTGAATATAAAAGTACCATTATCAGATGATAGTGATATACGGCAGCTTGAAAAACCTCATTCTCAATCGTAGCCTCCATACGACCAACGGGCCACTACTATATTTAGACCACAGTGTTTCCCAGGTCACAGCTTAATTAACACTTCGTTTTCAATTAGATCCCCATTTGTCTGTACGTTTTAGACTCTTCACACCTCTAACCATTGGTTCTTAACCGCGTTCAGTCAGCCAGCTACATTAACCCAATGCAATTCCTGTTAGCGAGAGAACTGATGCATTGACACAAAGAAATCCCCGAAAACGGACAGGCACAGCAGATATTACCCGGGTCAGTTGGTGAATTTGATCTAACTCTCCTCGTGTTTCAATGAAAGCATTATTTAATCACTGAAAATCACTGAAGCGTATCGACGTTAAAAGCATAATTGTTGATATAATGTCAAAAAAATATTAATTATGCAACATTTCGTTGTCTCAATCATCTAATCACATCTTTACTTACAGATATCATCAAAATGCTGTAAAGCCACGCATTGGATGTCAGCATGAGGGTCTGATTAACGGTTAGTGTATTCACCTTAAGCCCTATCTATCTAGATACGCCTAATAACCATGGCATAGTTACTCTTATATATTAATGTAGAGAAAGGACAGTTTGTATCCTATTCTAGAGGCTAGAGGTTCAGTTATAAATTGCAAATTCCCAATCTACTAATTCAGAGGTTCTTTATCGGAATATTTAGTTAAGTGTGATGGCCATACTTTTGAGAGCCTTTAGTCTGGGATTACTTCATATACAGGGATATGAAGCTCGGCCTTCTCCAGGCCCAAGCCACATAAAATCAGGTATTATGGGGATAAGAATATGTGATTCATAAGAATCTCCCTCCTTCACGAATTGTTTGGTTGTTTTTAAGGTCCGCAAAAACATATAAATATTTGATATATACGAACTGTACATATATAACAACGAGCATTAGCTTCTCCTCTATTGATATTCTATGTCAGTAAAAAAACAAAAAATCGAAATATTAATTTATCTGAATTGTGAACTAAACTTGACGAGCATTAACATCTCTTTGATGGATTTATATGGTTGACAAGGGGGTAGAACAAAAACTGCCGTAGCGGTTTGAGACACCAACAGAGTCTCGATCGCCTTCTCTTCCTTCAATCAGCCGCCATTTTTTTTATCCTCGAATACAAGGTTTTTCTAGTCCAACATTAAATCGTTTTTTGACCCAAATGCACTTTCTCCGAGTTATAATAATACTTTCTACGGAATTAAAGATAGTCGTTTATATGAACTTAAGTCTTTTTATTTCTGTTAGCAGTTGTAAAATGGAAATATTAAAGAGTGAAATCAAGTAATTTTCGTTCAATACACTGTCTTCTTTGCTTGCTAACCGGTATAGAATCTCGCCAGTTCCCGCACTCCGCAAGAGAGTTCGTGATTTCATCGGCAGTTCAAGGTTAAAGCATGCTGTCACATATCCCTGTATATTGTTATCCCAGCTTTAGTGTAGAAGTTTGGATTGATCTCGGGGTTCGTTTTAAACAACATTAAAGTTATTACAGAACTTTCCGTATCCCCAATTATAATGTATAGTTGTGATGCCGTTTCAGCGCGAGTGTTTTTGTTAGCTTAACCTCTATTCTACTGGGAGTGTAGTTTTGTTTTTTAACGACAAAGCAATTTCTTTTCATTATCGACTTCAAAGAGATGATGAGAACTTTCAAAAATTGTAAAGTTTCACATTGCGTTCTACAATGTATTACTTGTGTCTTTTTATTGTATTTAATAGTCATAGGGTTTAAACGTTTACCCAACAACCCTAGACTCAGGATGAGATATTGATATGAAACTTGTGATATAGATGGTTACATGTGTTTACAATTAATGTGATTGTTTGCTGCTTATCGTAAAAATATAGTCACTTGTAGCCTTTGATCTTCAATGTCAGTGTAAACTCCCTCCAAGGGTGGTCGCTGTTTAGCGTCAATATATATTCCCCTCTAGTCTGTTTCAACTTTAACGTCAATGTGTACTCCCTCGCAGGTTGGTGGCTCTTTGGCGTTAATACATATTCACCTCTTATCTATTTGCTCTTCAACGTCAATATATTCTCTCTTCCAGATTGGTTGCTGTTAAGCGTCAATATATATTCCCCTGTAGTCTATTTCAACGTTAACGTCAATATATACTCCTTCCCAGGTTGATTGCCGTTTAGCGTCAATTTATATTCACCGCTAGTCTATTTTAACGTTAACGTCAATATATACTCCCTCCCAGGTTGATTGCTGTTTAGTGTCAATTTATATTCACCGCTCGTCTGTTTCCCCTTAAACGTCAGTATATTTTCCCTCCCAGGGTGGCTGCTGTTTAGCGTCAGTATAAATTCACATCCAGCCTGTTTCCACTTTAATGTCAATGAAAACTCATTTCCAGGTTGTTTTATAGTGTCAATATATATTCACCTCTAGTCTATTTGCTCTTTAACGTCAATATATTCTCCCTCCCAGGGTGGTTGCTGTTTAGCGTCAGTATAAATTCACATCCAGCCTGTTTCCACTTTAACGTCAATGAAAACTCATTTCCAGGTTGTTTAGTGTCAATATATATTCACCTGTAGTCTGTTTCCGCTTTAAGGTCAACATATACTCATCTCCAGGTGACTTTATATTGTCTTTATTTGATGGGAAAAGCAATGGCAAAAGAGAGCAAGAAAGACATATGTATAGTAAGTTTAATCACAGTTTCATAACATATTTTATTATAAAACGTTATTCAACAGAAGCTAGGTATGAAATTGGCCTATCTAAATCCTACAGCGTCTTTAGTGTGGGTCGCATCAACGATGATCAGTTGGTTTCAAGAAGGTTAGCAGTCTCCAAATGCACAACGAATAACACTTGTTTTCTAGAAGAGTTTGCTGCTTATGAGAATTACAGTATAATAAGACATTGAAATATAGAAGAATTGCCACAGGATCAGCCATAGGCCAAGTATGGGATTTCTAGATAAACACAATGAGCAGCTTTGTGAGAAACACCCACACGTATAATCTCCTGTATTCGTTCTGAGTTTCAATCAAAAACAGGATTATCCGTTATAATAAAATACAACCCAACAATAAACAGTTTAGTTAAGTCATATATAGAAATTACTTCTGTAAGCACTTGTTTGGACGATGTTGATAAATATTAAGAATTAGCTGAATTGTGTAGATAATCAGTGATGAGTTTTCTTGGCGATCGTCGATTCTGTTGGAACCGTTGTGGAATTTAAGCTTATGCCATGCGCTAAACAATAGTACACAGGTTTATGGAGGTAAATGACGAAATGCAATATTCTCAGTGGAGTTATCTTCATGTTGACAATAAACAAAATTCTTAACTTACTTAATCACCAATTGTTGAATGAAAATACAGGTCCATGTAGTAGTGCACTTCTTGTTCATGAAACCATTCAGATAATTGATTGAATAATTGAATTTCCTGCTTAGGCCTTTCCCATAACTACACAGGATTGGCGGACTACCGTAGTACCGATTTACCTAACCACATATGCTTCATGAAGGCTAGATCGTCTCAAAATGTTGTAAAACTTTACTTGAGTTTTAAACTTTGATGCGTTTTTTTTAGGGACTTTTATACTAGCATCACTGTAATTTAAGTCTTATAATCATAATTACGGCTTTATATTCATAAATATCAAACCGTAAACGATCATTTACCATGTGATTTTAAATTTACCAAAGAATAAGTAAAACAAGTTATTACTTCTATCTTAACTATGCTAGTACTATATAGATGGTTCTAAACTTCATTTCATCCCAGCGCAAAACAGACTACCGAGAATAGAGTAGCCGATAACCTCTGAAGGCCACAAGGTGTTTAGGGACATAACATGCATGCTGTGACACCGGATTTTGATAAGTTTATAATCGCTTTAAATATTGCCACGAGCATTAGTTTGGGAAAATAAAGCTACCTCTATATAGCAAAATAACCAACGTCGTTTTTCTAAAACTTTGCTTCCTAGTCTTTGTTGTATTAATGTTAATTTAAGGGACTTCTATTTGCTAAACATCACAAACCAATCGTTGATTTCCACTGATCAGTTTAGCATGGTACAAAGAGTACTCTACTGATGATGGGTTAAAAGAAGTGCCGGTATATCCATATCACAATGAGTCGTTCGTTCTTCGGACTAGCGCATCAGTTTTGTTGTAAACTACAGGTTGGTTACCATTTATATTGTGTCCCGCGGCTGTAGCTTAGTGGTAACGTGTGTGCTTACTAACCCTACTTCGATTTACCGTTCACTGGATCGAGTCCGTCTGTCGACAATCAGGTAAATGAGTGAGTCACACGATGTGGCTCCGGCAATCGCGGGGTTGGTTTCACGAGGTTTCCTCCCGAATTTCCACCGTAATTAGGCATGGAGCAGTATAAAGTGGACAATCCGTGGCTATATAAGTGAAATACCCTTGAGTACGAAGTTGAGCCCCAATCAAACAAACAAACCTTTTATATTATTCTTAATGGAAACACGTTATGATGATTCTGTAATATTGATTTGGCTGGCAAATACACATAAACATCATAAACCGGCTGCTCGAAACGTAATTTAATCCGGTATTAGAGGACGTCGCGCCATGTTGAAGGTCTTTCTCTAATCAAGTATTAGCGATTTAATCTGGTGTTAGCAACTAATATACTCTTTCGAGCAACTGGACCCCGATTTATAACATTTAATAAATAACGATTAACCTTTGTGTTATCTACTAAAACAAACTTATTTTTGTTATGTTAAGAGGATCTCAGTTTTTCATTTAATCTTGTCTTATGTCTATTCGAAAAGTTTTGTGGGATGTAATCTTTTTCTAAGGTTAGTTTTCTAAAGTAAACTGTATGGCACAAAGGCTAGGACTTACACAGCAAGGCTAGTTAGAGATAATTGGCGCAGAGCATGAGGTTCCTCGCAATTTGGACACGTTTTAATTCATTTCAAGAAGGCAGGATTCTTGGTGATGCACGTTTTGTACACAGTTAAAAGCCAACGCATGTGAAGTATCCGGTGGGAATCGATCCTCGTTCTGAAACTGTCTTACGTAATTGCTGATTACGCCAGTGCCCTCTTCCCTGCTATCCGATTTATTGACCGGACAATGGCATACAGTTTCGCTTGCACTTTACTCTTTCTTCCTTCGACATGGATTCATTTACATCATATGGAAAATTTAATATTTATATATTATCGAGTACCACAGAAAACTCGACAGCATTTGATGATTTCTTAAATAAAATGCCGAAAAAATAACGCCACTAAACAAATACTTTTGAAAACACTTTTAAAAGCTCTCGTTAAAACCGTTTAACACATAAATTGAACAGGTTTAACGAGGTTGGTGGTATGAATGAATGGTTCATCGATTGTTGATTTGAAATAAAGTCCGATATGTGTCGGCTGAATATAAATATCATTGTATTAACTAGAGTGGTTGGGATGTTTGGCGTAATGTTGTTGACAACCACCGGCTCCCCCTCCCTCGACCGAACCAAACAAACCAACCTCACTCATCTGAGGGATAGCTATGGTGCACAATTACTTGTTTACTGCATATTTTTTTAGGAATTTTTTCCAAACATATACTTTATTGGAACTGTGCACAATAGTGTGACGTTAAGAAATGAACTAGCCACGCTTCTAATGATTTAAGGGAATCATAAATATTGTTATGTGTAGAAGCAGAAGTCTATCAAGCAGAAGTATGAAACCAGCCATTACCCAGTCTCAACGGCATTGTGACTTTCAGTGGACTTTCA